>JAQFZH010003723.1:0-13292 GCA_034695485.1 Entomobrya nivalis | reverse complement strand
AATGACTTTTTGAGGAAGTGACATGCAAAATTAAGTAAAAATTTAAGTACATCCTTTTATATAGCTTTAGTTTTTTTTTGGCATCTTGTTCAGAGATACGCATTCCATTTTTTTAAAGCTGCATTCTTTCTTACCGAATTGACAGGAGCATGTTGAGGAGAAGAGATGCTCTCAAATTGCTTCTACTGCTCAAAGTGCAATTTAAAGCGGCGCTACATTATCATATCATCCTTCAGATTACCAACTTTGCACAACAATGAAAAGCACATTGACTGATGAAGGGTAAAAAAATGATTACATTGAACACTCCTGCTACCGCTGTATTTACTGCACGAATGTTATTACTCTCTAGTGTCGGGTGAAAAATACTATACACTTTGAAACTTGAATCATCATTGTATTTCGCCTGAAGCATATTATTACATTTGGACGGGACCATCAAAATCAAAACTTTCATGCGTGCATCATGCATTGTTAACTATAATTTAGTTGAACGTGTAATATATATACATATATTCCTTTACATTGCAATGAAAAATGAAGGAAGACCTGGCTCTCTAGCTTGCAAGCGAAGAGCATGGTTTTTTATTATTAAAGCAGGTAGTTTTCGTATTCGCATATATGTATGTTGATATGTTTGAAATGCAATTTACTTTCACATATATGGCATGCAAGAGGTAAAGTATTTTTTTCTACTTATATTCAGCGTCATAAATACATGTCATAAAGAAGAGACGAAACATTGTTGCCCACAGCCAAAATTTCCATAAGTTGAAGCAAGCGAAAGATCCTATTTTCAGGATCCATAAACACATAGCATACAGGTAACTTTATTAGACAGCAGCAACAAACACCTCGAATCTGTCATATTCACTAAAACGAATATATATATTTCACGAAGCGTTTTCATTTCGCAGAGTCGCTGAGACTGCAAACAAGGTAACTACTTTGTTGTGCTATCGACTTGCATCATATCATAACAATTAACATTAAAATATATATGGATTGGTTTGTCTGGCATATGTATAGTGCTTCTTAACTTCAATGTTATAACTATATAACTAGTACGTTTATCAATTAAATTGTTAAGTTGGCATTTTTGACAGCCGGCATATTGACAGGATAATTGTAATAAAATTTTCATTAGATCAATTTTTGAATAAGTATGTAAGTGATAGTGTTGCGCTGTTTTTTATTTTAGTATAATTGTTTGCAACAAGTTTTTTAAAAATCCAAGCTTTGAGATTTGTTGAATTATTTTGTGCAATAATAACTGTTAAGAAGTTGGGGTTCAGTGAGATATCATTCCAACAAATTTTAGTGATTCGAGATTATTTCCGTTTATAATGAGTAACAAAATTAAACCAAATTATTAACCACATTTAGACGTTGATTTGTTTTAAGCATAGTCCAATAAGCTTATAAGTATTAAAATATTTGGAAGCCTTTGTTGGCAATACAAATTTACAAAATGGCTGGACAGTTCACTGTGATGGATTATGTGGTCTTCTTGGGCACAATTGGAGTATCCATCTTAATTGGTGTGTACTATGCCTTCGTCAAAAAACAAAAGACAAATGCGGATCTGCTTGTTGGTAAGCTACACATCATTATTTAGTTGCGCAACATTTGGTAGTATTGTTGGTTGACAATTTTTTTGTTGATCTCTTGGTCGGAAAATCGCTCAAATCTCTATCATGATACATACACGTGTTTACCAATACAACGCTTTTATACGCATCATTGTGTATCTGCTTTGTTGTTACAGGTGGAAGATCCATGCCAATCATCCCAACCAGTTTGGTATGTCAATGTGCCCATTAATAAGCAAAAAAGCATAATATATGTTACATGAACCGACCAAATAGGTTCATGAGGAAGCAACATAACATGATACAAGCAGCAACTATAATAGTTCTTGTTTTTTCAACTTCAACTATAATCATAAAATCTATTTTTAACATCTCATTAAACATTAGTATTTTGTACATTTTACAGAGCTTGTTAGCCACCTACATGTCCGCAATTCTCGTATTAGGTATGTGCATCATGCCAATATGTTACGTGATGAAATTAAATTACTTGAACAAAAATGCGTTGATTGATGGATATACGATGACGATGAGATGGTAATTTTTTCAATGGAACTAAAATTATTTCATAAAACTTTTCAGGGTTTGCGGGAGAAATTTATGCGCATGGAAGTATCATTGCAGAAATGGTTTTGGGACCATTTATTTACATCCCACTAGGTGGGTTTTTATTTCTCCCCACTTTATACGGATTGCAACTTACAAGTGCTTACGAGGTATGCCATAAATACTTGATACATATTTTGCAGTTTAAATAAAATACCTTGAACTATTAAGTGAAAGGTTTATTGTTGATCAATGTCAAAATTCCTAAAAAAAAATTTTGTTCTCGCATAATTACACTTGTAACAACGGAGATGTTCAATGTAAAATTGGTTACGATATAAATTAGTTAAATTTGATTTCCCTTTTTTGTTCATCCTGATTTGTAAATGACATGGGTAGATTAATTGGTGCAATGATGCTTTGAATTATTTTTGTGCAAGTTCCCATGCATGGAAAACTTTTGACATTTGACAAATTAAATTAGTTCTGGTTTCATTTCATACGTGCCAAATTAGCTACATGTGTTTCATGTTTTTTTTATTACAGTACCTGGGTTTGCGGTTCAAGTCGGAGACCATTCGTATTCTTGCCACACTCACTTTCATAACACAAATTGTGCTCTACATGGGAGTGGTGCTTTATGGTTCGAACAAACATTACACTTTCTACCTCCTTATAAATATTGCAAGTATTGTGCTTGCTGCAAAAATGCAAAAATCAAATTATTAGAAATATGCAACTACAAATATTTTGATGACGCTGTGCCAGAGTTGCTCTGCTAATTTTTTGCACAAAGGTCGAAATATAGTGTATATATTATGAAATGAGTCATTCACTGCAATCTGCAATAATCATAAAAATGACGACGATGATGATTGACTGACCATGGACACTACTCACAAAATGAGAGTTTCTATTGTTTAATTCGAGGCTTGCTAACTTGTTATAATGTGTTTGCATTCAAAATCTACGTTGATGTAAACAATGAAAGTTGTGCTGTAAACACGCTACTTATACAGGGTATTTTTTGTTGTTAATGATTGGCATTGTCACCTTTGATTCTTGTTTAGCCCCGTCATTGGCATTAAACGCTGTGGTTGACTTTCCCATTTGGATTTCAGTGATTGTTGTTGGAGGCTCAGCCGCTCTGTACACAAGTATTGTAAGTGCAAACTTTTTTTTAAATGCCAATCATGAAAATCTGCAAGTATAGCGTATTCATTTCCCTTTCAACGCCTTGTATATATGTGACGCAGCAATATTTTATTGTACTCTAGTTATAATAGGTAGATGCAATGGCTTGTTCAAGCTTTTATGTATTGGTTTATCCATGAAGTTTTAAAAGTCACATTTGGTTCATTTTTTAAAACAAATCAGGTGCTTAAAACTAATATGCATACATGTGTACACCAGTACATCCCATCTAACTTGAGTAATATAAGCTTTTATGAAAATCGTGCAACAGGTTTGTGATAAATTAATGTTGTTTACGTCTGTCTATTTTCTAATGATACGTTGTGTCTGTGTCTATTATTATCCAATGTACCTCTTCTATGATTACATGTCTGAATTGTGTCTACGAAATAGTAGTTAATGAGTTCCAATTTGACAATAGTGGTAATTATTTAATGTATTCCTTAAGTAGCTATGCTAGCACTTAATTAGAAACGGTTAGATTGGATCTTTTAATTACAAGTCATGGCTTTTCTATAATTGGTTGTATTGGCATATTCGGACATTACTTACATACTTGGATGTATATTTGCTTTGTCAGTGCAGTCTCCGAGTACCCCGTAATATGAATATTATAGAATTCACTACTCTGCTAAAATTGCATGTTGTACAACACGATATATCACAATATATAAGTATGTAAAAACGATATATGTTATTCGTCAAAAATATTTTTCAGCTTTTCATATAATCTTAATCTAAGAAACGTTTTCTTTCATTCATGAAAAAAATTTAAAACAATCTTTATATTTTTTCAAAACAGGGAGGTCTTAAAGGTACGTTTTTCTAATTTTGTACGATGCCATGTACTGAGAGATGGGTTATGAGATGGGTCAGGAATTCGGTCTAACTGCAATTTAACGTACGACTTTTTTCTTGCAGCCGTCGTATGGACAGATTGCTTCCAGATTCTGATGATGTTTTCGGGAATGTTGGCTATAATTATTCAAGGGTCAATAAGTGTTGGCGGATTTTTCAAAGCTTTTAGCATAGCTAGTGAATACAATCGGATTGAATTTCTGAAGTGAGGACGAAGGCAGAAATATTTTAATCATTATCCGAAAAATGTTAGGCTTTTAGCTAAATATGTATGGCTTGAAATGGTTTTTATTAAAGCATGAAGTTTGACCCATTCACACGACATACAACACCCAACCTCTTTTTCGGACAAGGAGTGTTTTGGCTTTCAGCTTATGGGTGCCATCAAACCACAGTACAAAGATATTGCAGTATGCCTACTTATAGAAAAGCTCTCACGTAAGGAAAAGGAGTTTCGTGAAACTTGAAACGTGTACAAAGCGGTCTAAGATTTATATCTAAAAAAAAGTTGTATTGTTTTACTTTCAGGGCGCTGCTTTTGACAGCTCCATTGGTACGTGATTTTTGTACATGATAAAATGCATTGATAAATGGTTTGCACAAAATGTACAAATTAGGTAATTTGTTTATTGAAAAAACGTGTCTTTAGGTTGGATTAACAATGTCATTGGCTGTATTATCGAGTATTGTTATATTTGCTAACTATGCTGGTTGTGATCCCATGGTGCTTGGTCTCATCCAAAAGAAGGACCAGATTGCCCCGTATTTTGTTTTGGAACATTTGTCGCCAATCACTGGATTAATGGGCTTGTTTATTGCTTGTCTATATTCTGGATCTTTGAGGTGAGTGCTTTCCTACAATCCATGATTTTGGTTTTGACACGATCTCATCTTGTGTATCATCCAAATATAGAGTTTAGACAGTTTTAATATATGCCTACATACTTTTCCATGAAGGCTTGGCATACATATTTGGTGTGTAACAGAGCCAGTTTCGCGTGTGCTCGACTCGTGCACGAAACAAGTAACTCTCAATTTACATTTTCTTCATTTTAATTTTCTTTAGCACGTTTGTATTTTTCAAGGCCACGAACAACATAAAAGTGTTCAGTCATTAGTGTGAGGATAATCCGTAGGTACAAATATTGTGGCTGATAGTAACGGGAGTTTTCTTCATTAAAAAAAACTCCAGCGAACAACCTATGTTGCTATCTTAAGGTCATTTAAAAAAGCATTTGTAGAATTCATTTTCAATGTTTAGTTATTGTTTAGTTCTATCACTGGCAATTTTCGTACATCGTTGAAAGTAAAAATTATTACATTCCTCACGCAAGCATATTTAAACTTAGCAAACGTAAAATAATTCAAAACAGTTGAGAGTAATGCGAATTGCAGAAGAGACTGCATGTTTTACTTACTTTACTTTAATTCACAATGAAATGGTAGTAATTTTCTGTGCACTTCAAACTAAAGAGAATACACAAAGCTTAAACACAATAAAAACAAAGGAGAACTTGCAAGTTTATGTCGACATTTTTATGGATAAGCAGTCAACGAATACGCCACCAACCTCATATTAAAAAACCATTGTTATTAGTCATTATCAGTCAATAAAAACCCAGGTGTAGTAAAGAATGCGGAACATCTATACTTACCTGCTATGTAATTCTTTTGTAAGTTTAGTGTTTTAAGTTGACAGATGGAGAACAAGAAGATTTATATGCGTTCCAGTTCTCTTTTAATTTTTCTGAAAACTTTCTAAAAAGAATTAGCTAGTCATGCATTGTTTGTATCATCATTTAAGTATGCATCAAATAAAAGTGGCACTCATTATTCTATCAAACCGTTTCATCATATTTTAATTTAACATACACGTCATTTGAATACAATGGGAAGTTTTGCTAGTTTTTTAAAAAGTGATCGGATGAAGTTTAAAATGCGTCCTATGTATGTGAGGAATGTATGTAATGCAAGTACCATAAACTTGTTCCATGAATATTGTGAGAATTTTAGCCCATTTCAAGCTTGTACTTGCATACATTTGGACAGTAACGAGATACTCTCAACAATTACAATGGCATTTAAGCATTAACAAGTCATGACGGGGTATTGTCAAGTGATGAATGAATATTTAATGATCGGTGAAATGTTCCCACTGGAACTGTCTATACTTCCATGTGTAATTACATGTCATTATTTTCATACAATACATAGTTGAAATTGGTTATGAGTGTTAATCTTAAACCTACAAACCTTCTTAAATCACACGAAATCTTGACGGAAGTACCAAGTCAAATCAGTTATGGATTAATTTTTAAAAGCATATTTCATTGTGCAATGACACTGATTTCATGTCATATACGGTACTTACGTAAAAGCAATGCTGAACAAAAGAAAAGTGCAATGAGCCAATGAGGGTTGTAATTGCAATTGTTTTCATTGCCCTTTTCATGACATGAATTCTATATGTGGATCAGCTTTAGCTTGGTAATTGAGTTTTCATTGACGTAAGGCTGTGCTGCTTAGAATACGCACTTGCACTTTTTTATATAATATAAACATGATCTCGGACAATAAGTAGACATTAACATGACGATATATATTAATTTGAATTGGAAGAATAATAAAATATTTATGCGAAAAAAATGAGTGAAGACATATTGAAATATTTTATTTTGAACGTTTATTGCAGTACCGTTTCCTCCGGATTGAATTCTCTAGCTGCGGTAACCTGGCAAGACTTTTTCACAAAGATTGAATATTTTCAGAATCTTAGTGATTATCGGCAAGGACTTGTCACTAAAATCATAGGTATGTAAATATTCCATGAAATTGAATTTCGGATGGTTATGATGACTAATATGTATGCAATAAAGGGTTAAAGGGTCCACAGAAACATTGTATTTTCATGGGCAGAACAACACTCTAGTAAAATATTTTTTAATTAAAAAAAGATGTTACTGTTTGTCCAGAACCCACTTGCTGGGAACTGGAATATAAAGGAAAATTCTAGAAATTTAAGCTTGCACAATAGGTGTGAAACATTTTTCCTTTAATTATGTATATTCTATAATACAAGTTAGCTTAGTTTCGTGTCAATATGACAACATGACTAGTGACAAGGGTTGTAAATTTTTCATGTATGATTGTGCACGCAGCACGATGAGTTAATTTCCACATTACAGGAATTTCATGTTGAGTAGTTTAGCTCATTATGGATGCCTATTTTGATTATTCTTCACACGTGATTCTTACTCATAATTATAAACAAGTGAGTGGTAAAGCGTCACGGAAACGGAAGTAAAGCATGAAATGTATTGTGTTTGTTTTTTAAATGCAACATGTTGATTTCCAGCTCCAGCTTCTCGAGTTTTTATGTAATATAATGGATTTAACCCCGTAACTCAAGAAACTTGAAACGTCAAGCTAGATTGGTTAAACATTTCCGAGTTTCAAAATTCTACTCAGATGCCTGTATGTTAGCAAATTTGCAAAGATTTGTGAAAAAATGCATGGTAATGCAAATCAAATCATTTTTACACGTCTGCGTCTGCTGATGCTTTCACAGGTCGTTCTGAAGCAATATTCAATATTGCATGAGTTAGCATAAACGTTTTCTTGTGGTTCAGTAATAGTCATCCAATTCCATTGATATATGATAATGTTATAATTATGAGTGATGAGAATGCAATTTTATGCGAACATATTTTCATTATGTGTTTTTCAGGTTTGTTATATGGCCTACTGACAATTGGGTACGTAGTGTGTGAGAATTTAGCTGCACATTTTAAACATATTTTTACTTACAAGGTCACCTATTAAGCTGTTTTTGATGAAATTGATTTGTCAAAATTATTTATCAATGTCAATAATTATATGATATTTTCAGCTTTGGATTTGCAGCTGGTAGTTTGGGAGGAGTGTTGAAAGCTGCTCTGGTTTTGAATGGTACAGTTGCTGGGCCACTACTCGGTGTATTCTTACTAGGCGTCTTTCTTCCTTTCGTCAATTCAAAAGTAAGAACCTCCTACTCAATAATAGACGGATAATGATTTATAAAACCCATTTGATTAAAAAACATGACTCAGGAGGAATAGTTCGGGAATTATTGTCTGATTCAAGGATAACCTATTCAAATTTTCGCATAAATGTTTTTTTTTATTTAATGAAATAGGGGGCGATCTCGGGAATGCTTATATCTCATGTGATCTCGTATGTTTAAAGATTCTATATATAAATTATATTTGACAAACATTATATTAGGATTTTGAAACATTTTGTGCTTGTGTGTACTTTAGATTAACCATTGGATTTGGAAGTTTTGTTTTTGGAAGACCAGAATTACCTTTACCTGCTAGTATTGAGCACTGCAGTAATGAAACGTTAGCAAAAGTTGCTAATCTAACTGCAATTTACATTAAACATAATGCCACAAGAGTTGAACAATTACCTGTGTAAGCAAACTTATATTCATACTTATACCAATATGTATTTGGAAATACTATTGAAATGAATTCTGGATGATGAGATATGTTGTTAGTTAATAAGCTTTATGTTAACGTTTTAGGGAAGGGTTCAACAAAGTGTTTAATCTCAGTTACCTGCTGTATCCTTTAGTGGGAACATGCGTTACAGTAATAGTTGGAATCGTGGTCAGTTTATTGACAGGTACAGTTAGCTTAGTTTTCATAACTTACAACTGTATTGATTATTTCATGCATGTCTGTGTCAGCACTGCACTTCCGTTTTAAATTATATTAATGTATTGATCAATAAATCTTCTCAGGTCCAAGCAAGATGACAAAAGATGACGAGAAGTATATACATCCCTTACTTGTTAAGATAATAAGAAAGTGTCAAAAAGTTTACCCTTCCAGCACTTCCGATTCTCAGAAAAATGAGCATGAAATGAGTTGGAGCAACGGAAACAATGGCAGAACAATGTGGTCGTCAAATGGACATGGAAATAATGTATCGAACGGAAAACAAATTCGAGTGGGCAGTAGCTCGTATGAAAATGCTGGATTTCAGGAAACCTGACCAAATATGAAAGCTGGTTAGCACTCGACAAAATTAACCTGTTTACAAAAAGTCATGTAATTTTGTATGTATATGTATTATTTTTGTTGGATAGTTTTAAAATACATAATTATACTTTACTCACTGATATCAGCGAGTGGAATGTCAAAATATGTTCAAAATTTCAACGAGATTGGTTGAATGGGTGAATGAATGTGACACAATGTGCATATTTATGTAGTATACTATCTTTTAGAACAAATATTTTACTCTTTTAGCAAGGTTTACAAGTTTGCATGCTCAATACGATTTAAAACTTCCCAGCATTCAATGATATAATAAGTTTGAATATTAGACCATAAAACATGTTATTGCAAAGAGATGATCTATTAATAAGTTCTCATTCACAAAAATCATTGCCATAAATAAACTTTGAATCTGTTTTTAATTTCACAATTTTTACAGTTTAAAATTATATGTATTAAAGACATACATATTACTACGCTACAAGGGAAGGCTCAAGAGATCACGATACATTTATTGAAACAAAACACATAAAAATAAATACTACCTTGTACCTACTTGTAGCATATTGACATTGCATTGCAACTGTTCGCCCACGCGTTATTATTTCAACAGATTGAGAATCTACTAGCGTATTTTGACATTCATTTTGCTGTAAAATAAATCTAAATTTTCCTGGTGGAAAGTTCCCATACGTAAAACAGGGATTTGGCTATGTACGTATCACATATTATATGCAATATTTTCAACACCAACATCACTGTTCTTGCTTTATGTTTTTTATTATTATTACAATACAAGGCGTGTCATGCCAAATTTCTGCTTTCTTCTTTACAAATTTTACTTGGCAAGGCAAACATATAAATATATTCATCTAATTCATTTTTACATTCAAAAAGTACACTTTGATGTACACTAATCTCTTGTTTACATCATGATCAAAATAGGAGCATGGACTTGTCCTCAGCAGTCCAATTTTATTAGTCGATTTGATTTTTGAAACTATGGAAACCTTTCAGGTTCATGTAAGAGTTTCTTTTCCTAAAAAATACACAACAAGGAATTTCGGCCCCTCTATTTTGTGATGTGTATATGTATATTTAGCCCTTTACTTGCTCAGTACGCATTATTTTTAAACCAACGTATTTCTGCGCATTACGCTATTTTGGCAAAATTCTGTGGAAAAGGGTTTGTTCTTTGTTTACTTATGTAATTTGATACTGTGGGCGTGATCATCAACCTGACTGTCACCGTGCTAAAAAATGAATTTATGAAATCTGACACAACCTCGCACTTGACACTCGGTTTTACTTCGCTAATTAGGAGAGTGAATTATATGATATTATGCTACATGCATGGATGGTGCGTGACACAAATCTCAAGCAAACTATTACAGATAGTATGATCATGGTGTTAACTACATCTAAAAAAACGTTTTCCCAAAATATCTAGATCATACGAGGGCTTTGAAAGCATTTCCTACTGACCTTCTAACTTTCTTTGAAAAAAATATTAGTTTCATAACTTTTTAACCTTGTACTCTCCACTGGGTCAAATTTCACATTATACCACACTTTGTCGATTACCACATGTGCATATATGTACCCAACACATGACCTAATATAAAAGCATACACGAAAAAAGTACCATGGAAATCCGAAAATTTAAACATGAAATAAAAACTTAGAGGCAACCATACTTAAAAGGTAAACAGTATCAATTTTAGTAAAATCTAAAATAACTTTATTCTGTGGGGTTTTCCCCATATTATGTAATAAAGGCATCTTAGTAGTAGCTTAGTAGGTAGTTGGTATTGAAAATTTTCAAGGCGAACTCCATTTTCTCGCAAATGCTTACCCGAAATCCTTTTAGACGTATGTAGTTATACACATCAAACGAAGTTAACAACGTAGGGTACCTAATTGTAATCCGAGTTTTTGGATGGTTTGCCAATTACATGGCAGCAAAAGCAAAATTATTTTATTGGTGCTTGTAATATCCATTATAACTAAATTAACTGGTTTCAAAATTTATTGGTCTTCTGGATATCCTTTATTATCATGTGCAACACAACCAGCCTTCACACTCGCCTCAGTCAGCACTCTAGGATTCGTATCTCTGAAACTTTTTCACATCTTGCTAACATCATAAAGCAGAGGGAGCGGAAACGTTGCTGGGTGAAATTTATTTATGTAATGAATGAAGTGTCCTTCAGTATTTTAAAATGCAACAATAATGTTCTCTGGGGTCGTTGCGTATTGCGTACAGAACAGCTAAACAATTTCAAGTCTAAATTTAGCCAGTTTACTCCAGACTAGAAGATGCACTTGATGCGCCATGACCATGCCATGCCGTGGTGAAATGTTTATGTTACTTTTTTCTTCACGAAAATCGCCTCTTTTTCCATACTCGCGGAACAGAGCAAAAACTTTTTTTCTGTAGTGTCAGTGTTTCAATAAATTACATTACCTATTTGCTGACAAATGAACATTTCAAGCCATATTTCAAGGAACAAATGTAAACTGTGTAAAAGCGACTGTCGACGACTGGCTGTCTAGAAGCTTTGAGTAAAAACCACAATGTGAGTAAAATGTTCACCTAATTCAATAGAAAACTTGGAGACAACTTATGCGAATTTCACACATGAGCCATAATTTTATCGTCTGGAGAGATATCCAATATTGTTTAAAATCAAAAATCAGACAAATAAATGACCGTATTTCACAAGTTATGTGTCTGGAATGGTCGGAATTTTTTATCCGGATGAAATTTTACATGTCTATTTACTTGACTTACAATTTAGAAATTCTTTTAGCAAAGCGCTTGTACAGCGAATGTAAAAATAGCTAAATGGAAACCTTGAATTCCTAAAAATAATTGTACATTTAAATTGGTCCCAATATTCAAGTCTCTGCACAATACAAAGACACATTTAGATTGCAATTTGCAATGGAAAAGGTAAACAAGTAAAATGGTGGTGTTAATTATCAATTTAACTGTTTTCCCATGTGTCCTTTTTTACGTTTTGGTGTCGCTTCACTGAAAAATCAACAACAATTTGCCCAAATAAACACCCTAACCTGTTGTACACTGATTTTCATAAGAATCTTGTTGAGATTGAGGTTAATGAATTTGCCATTCCGTGAACATCAATTGGATCATAAATTGAGATCTAGCTGTTCCATAGGATTTTACATGTCATCATTACTCCATTTAAATTATTTTGTGAATCACGTAGAGAACTACTAACTACGAAGAACCCAACAAGGGTATAAGTAAATAGAACTCATGTTTGACTATGACACAATGATGATAGGACAAAGAAGTAGAATGCAAATAGAAATTATAAATGCACAAGGACTTGTTTGTACTCTTAAGAAGGAACGCCTATATAAAAAGATCTCTGTTGGCTTGGCGTACTTTCTGCTAGCACACTAAAAAAAGTGATTTGCAGTATTTACAATCTGCCAGTGTCACATTTTGTAATGCAAAATGAGAAATTGAATAGGAGAAGTAGTTCCTAGTATTCACCTACTTTTTTTTCTGAACCAAGACTATTTACATATTTTTGTTGATTTTTTTTTTCTAACAACAGATATAAGAGAGGCGAGTATACGATTTTAGAATCCGGGGGCAGGATGCGTTTTTACCTTGCTTGTCGGTAAACATGATATTGTGTAGAATGATGGGATGTATAGTAGTAAACTAAGTGATGAAAATAATGACATGTTGCAAAATAAATCTGCGCAGAAGGACAACATGGAACTGAAGAAAAGGCAGTAAACCCAATTTTTTCCCTTGCCAGACAGCTTGTGTTTCAGATTTTGTGACGGATTAGACGCAAGGAAGAAAAGCATCCTGTTCAGTTCTAGTACATGATCTTGTGTTGTAGGTGAAGTACCGAAAACATTTTAGATTGAGAAATACATCGGTTTTTTATATATACTTATTTAAGTACAGTCGTCACTGTCTATAGTGGTCACCCAAGGGCGACAAAAAAATGGACCATTACAAAGTTGGACCATTATTAGCTTAGTGGTCATGACCATTATGGACATA
>JAQFZH010003722.1:0-13294 GCA_034695485.1 Entomobrya nivalis | reverse complement strand
AAATTGTAGAGGACCAAAATACTCTCTTACCATAAAGCACAAAAAGACAATTTTGATGGAGCTGTTTAAGTAAAATGTCCAATATATTAGTTGGGCCAAAGATGAGGTCGGAATTATTTTTTGATGTCCTGAGGCGTCTTGTACGAACCTATTAAGAGTAACACCAAAATATCCCAATTTATTTGCAACCTGATTTTCATATTGGGAGAGCTCCAAAGCTCTTGAGTTTTTAGTTTCTGACAGGTTTAATGTTTTGGGAGAAATTTTTGTTTGACGATTATTCACCATGATGGATTATTATATAAAACAAATGACAAAAAAACAATATTGTCAGGGTGAAGGTTTAAGTAATACTAATATTTACAGGCATTCAGACATAATTTCAAACAATTTCTTTGCGTGTCAACGTTCATTTACAATTCATGTGCACTTAAACCTTTAATAAAGAATTAATGTGTTATATCGACATAAACTCGTAGCTCTTACTTTCAATTTATATAATATTTTGCTCTCAAGCAGTGAAATATCGTGAAGTGCTACACAGTTTAAATGAAATATAAATTATTAATAAATACTCTTTAAGCTAAAAAGTGTTTAAATTTCGAATGGTATAATGGCAAAACCAACTTGGTATTATGTAAGCTCATAGTTGTCTACATTCCTTTAAAAAAATTGTCTGAAAAAAACTATTTCCCTCAAACAGCTTAATTTAAGACGGAGAATAATATAACGATTCCATTATATAATCGTTATGTATGAAACGTCTGACGTACGTAACTAATAATGATTTCTAGCACTTAAAATATAAGACACTTAAAACGAAAATGTAATTAAAGTGAGAGTTATAAAATTCATCAAGCACAAACATTATTTACTTATTTTACCATTTATTATAGTGACGGTTTCGTCTACGTCATACAATATAAAGTTGACGTATATAACTATAGTTGGCAATATATTACAGTTAACTTGGCTTCGAAAAATGCTAAAATTTTGTGGATGGTTTTTGTAATATACCTCGAAAAATGCATAAAAGCTTATTTTCAAAATATACATATAAATAGGTGATGTTGAGTAGCAATACAAGAAATTAAATTTTAAAAAAAGCTTTAAAGTGTAGTCATGATATTAACACTGCAGACCACTAAAATTTTGCAAGATAATTTTCAAATATATTATGGTATGAAACATCAGCATCCTGAAAAAGTAAAAACGAAACTGTTTATTTTGGAATAATGTTATACAGGTCACTTCGGGCCAGAAAAGCAGCAGCTCCAATATATACGGCTCACAGGAAAAACATTACTACTTTAACCTTGAAGCTAAATGATATACTTCACAAGTTAAATGACACCCCGATACTTTACTTTTTCGTTACAAAAAATGTTCTAATGCTACTACGGTTGATTCCTTTGACCTTATTTTTATTGCAAACACAATTGAGTGATAACGTTTAAGTGATGTCATTTTGGAAAAGTATCACAATAGTGGGGACAAAGCATGTTGTGTTGCGTTTATCATTAAACGCCTTTCTTGGAGATACCGTGACATTTTGGTTTGGCAGCAGCAGATAATATGGTAAATTCCCATGAAATTGCTTCGTAGATTTCATCAGATGATGTTTTTGAATTGAAGACTGGAATATCTAATTATGTTGTTTACGAAGTATGTTGTATTGATTGCTATTTTCATTTCCACTTTGCACAAGTTCCTACGTATACATGCAAAAAATAAACCCGCTATAATAGTGATCATAATGACGTAGCTGAAACAATGTGACTTACAACGTCGGTCATTGTGGTTGCAAATGAGAAGCGCTTTCAAATGATATGTCACATGATATATGTTTGACGTTGCAAATTGACCCCGATTTCTGACGAACTGAGGTCACCTTGACCTAAAGTGACATATGATTTGTGATCAACTCAAAAAAGGATTTCGAATGTGCTATTCCAATAAACACTATGAACAGGTTGAAAAACTTAGACATTGTCCTTTGGGTTAATTCTAGGGGGGTGAAAATTAATAGGGTTCTTGCCCCTGATATTAGTGACATGAATGACAAATTTGAGCGAAATTGGTCAATGTGTTTTTGAGTTACAGACGAACATACAGACAGACGGACAAATATGATAAAGTGAATACTAGCCAAGCTTTGCTTTCATCTAAGTAATAACACGGTCCAAATTTGCCAATGTTGAATATTCATGCCATTATGTTTTACGACTGACAGTTCAAAATTCTGTTCGAGTTTTCGTTAACGTTGATTAATACGTAGCTGAAAGCGAAGCTCAGATTGTATTGACTTTATCGTGTTGGTCCGTCCGTCTGTCGGCACGATAACTCAAGATCGCGTTGACCGATTTCGTTTAAACTTGGCATGTAGGTCACTAATGTCAAGGGCAAGAATCCAATTAATTTTCAGCCTCTTTGGTCAAACCCAAAGGTCAAAGGGTAAGGTCGAAATTTTTCCACCTGTTCATAGCGTACATTAGAATAGAACAATCGAAAGCTATCTTTGAGGTAATTACAAATCATATGTCACTTTAGGTCAATGGGATCCCAGATGGTCAGAAATCGTGGCCAAAATTTGCAAATTCAAACGCATGGCATGTGATCTATCATTCGAAAACGCTTTTAATTAGCAACAACAATGGCCATAACTAGCGTCGTTATAAGTCACATTGCTTCAGCTACGTCGTTATGATCGATCTTAAAGCGGGTTTATTTAGTATAATGTACTGCAGCTCTTTTTACAAACTAAATTCAAGTCTTCTCGAGATCTAAATATTTTGATGTCACGTGGAATATATTGTTAAACATAGTAAACAAATTAAAGTGTTTACGTTTGAATGGCTACATTTTTAACAACAAACTGTTATATGGCTTTATTTGGACGAAAATGACATAATTTCGGTTATGAAAGATGGCTTTGTTAAAGTATTCGTAATTCGGTTAAATTATTTCATTTCCGAAGCCTCATTTTTCTGTCTACTGTCGTTTGACATGGTTTTGCATTGTGTTCTTGTTCAATGTAAGCGTTAATGGAAATTTAGGTGTGGATATTTATAATTATTTTGTATGGCTACATAACCTCCAGTCCAACAATTTATTGCAGAACGTTTATTGATTTTTTTGTACCGGTTCATTTCAGGTGCTTTAGGATTTCTTAAATATTTTAAATAATGTTCTTATTGCTAATCTCATTCACATTTTTAACTGCCAACTGGTTTTGTTTCATATTTTGTGAATGTTCTTCAAAAACAATTTACTTTGTTGACAATAAAATTGCACCAGACAAAATATCCCGGTTCAACCAATTAAAAAATATCTACAGGTCAACTAGTGATGTAACTAGCATTAACAATATCCCAATGTACTTAA
Organism: Entomobrya nivalis; assembly: GCA_034695485.1. Lineage (NCBI taxonomy): Eukaryota > Metazoa > Arthropoda > Collembola > Entomobryomorpha > Entomobryidae > Entomobrya > Entomobrya nivalis. The sequence goes on along the minus strand of JAQFZH010003722.1, from coordinate 9,910 downwards.
TAGCACAAATACTCGCTGATAAATCAAATGTTACAAATATCCGTACCGTTTATCGCCATGATCCTGAAGTAATTAACAGGTATAAAGAAAAATGGGAACATGAATCAGCTAACAAGGCCGTTACAACAATTTTACCATATGCTGACTTATTCTACTATCAAATATTTAGCCCACTCTACCAATGGGAAAGGTTTCCATGGCCATCGCAAAAACCAATTTTTATCATGACCCAGAAAGTGTACTGGAATTTTGTGTATTGTGACAAAGTGCAGTGGAAAAAGGAACCGATTTGGTTAGTAAACTTTCTCACAAGTGTATTCGATCCTTTGACTTGGATTTTTCTCGTACTAGCTGCGCTTGCAGTAACATTAACTTTAGAATCCCAAAATATTGGACGAAATATAATGATTGTTCTGTCAGGAATCCTTGGATTTGGGATAAGTAGTAAATTAGGGAAAAGGTCACTGCCATTTATAATTTGTCTTTTATTCTGTCGGATAGTTATTGACATGTACGTTGGCGAAATTTCCTCTTTATTGATCAGCCCTCCGGAGGAAATGTTTTTAAAAAGTTTCATGCAGCTGCACAAGGCCAATTATTCCATGGTAACAAGAGATTTTAATGAAACTGCAAGAAAGCTCTCGTACCTGTCTAAATTGTCCTCAAACAAAACTGGAATAAGGACGAACGCTGAATATTCGTTTGCCAAAAAACTCCATGAAAAAGTGATATACGTTTTTAAAAGCAATATATCCGCTAAGTATTCCGACGTTTCCAAATTTCTCGTTAAAGACTATCGCCGCAAAATTGCATATATGAACTTTTGGTATTTTGTGATGAATTTTGTGAGTCAAATTGAGTTGCAACGAGAATCAGGGGACACGTCTTTGCAAAACGATGCAGTTTGTCAAGTGGGGACGGAGTTGATGGACGGGGGACCATATTTCTGGGCCTTTCTCCCGCCGAATCATATTGACTTGGCGAGAAGTTTTCAACGAATTTTGGAATCAGGCATATTTGATATAATGTTGAGAGAAACGATTGGGCTAAGTCACTCAGCTCGTGTTCAAGACAGAAGCAGGGTAAAATCTAAAACGTACATCAAAAGGGATAGCTATCAATTCACAAGAGATGGAACTGCTTTTGGAAGGGATCAATTAAATAATAAATTAGTTAGAGTGCTTTTTATTTGGGGTGTTTGTAATGGAGCTTGCAGTGTTTTCATTTTAATAGAGATAATATATAGTAGTATATCAAAAAATACGGTGAAAATATAAAAGATTAAATTTATTAGTAAGTAATCTAAGATGTTTTTATATCTTTTGAATGTTTCATTTCACATTTCGCAACAAAACGTTTACATGTGTATTTTTCTTTCAAACTATTGGTTCTGGTGAACTGACCTGTTTCAAGTTAACTTTTTCAGTTAAACAAGGCGAAATGGTATGGCGAAGAGGAAGAAGGCCTCCGTGAACTATTTTGCGGCGTCCGGAAATCTGTTGAGAATTCGCACTCTAGGCTTCACCTTCAGTATGGACTAGGGCTAGTGGCGACCCACCTGGAGACGGGTCTACAAGTTTCTTTGTGCTAATCTCATGGTAAGCACACCACAATCAATCCGATAATAATAATTCGATAATATTTATCTGAGAATATATATGTAAGATTTTTCGTTCTGATTTGATCATAGGGTGTAGCTCCTCGCCCGAGTTACTATACTACTCCTGTAAAGTTCACCAGTAGGGTTTCAAGGATTGGAGTGAACAAGGCAACATGGACGCAGATTCCGTCAACTTTACCGCTCTAAGATCAGCTGCTATCGCTGTAAAACCGTCGACGCTTGAACGTGCCAACCCCGAATGGGAAATGATGCCGTACCTTTCCCACCTCAATTGTAAGTTGGCATATGATAAAGTTTCGGATCTAACCTGACATGGAATCTTAATGATAACCACGATAACCTAATGATAACCACGATAACTTGATGATAATGATCTACAGGCCACTCGAAGTTGAACTAACCACAGACGAAGAACCAGTGGCAGGGTTCAGCGGTGCTATTATGCCACGCAGCCGCCTCCACCCAAGCCCATCAGACTCACTGAATTTGGCGGAAGGGGGTTATGATGGTTATGGTGTTGACGACGATGGGAAGAAAAATTCCCAATCGACTGATGAGTTTGACCAAGTTGGAGGGGAGAAATTGACTGGAAATGATGCCACACAGAAATCTCTCAAGGCTAACCTATTGGAAAACTTCCCACTCGATTTTAGCACTGATTTCCTTCTCGACGATTGAATTGAGAATTAACTTTATAAATTGATTTGATTTGTTGATCATTGTACAAAAAGTATCGATGTTTTGTCATACAAACTGCAATTATATCACTACATATCATTGGTAATCATAGCATGATTTCATGGTGTCTCAAGGCACCCCAAAATTTACATTTATAACGTGTTATATCATCGTGTCATTAAAGTTGACAATTTGGATCCATATAAAGCGTTCGACTATAAAGAAGCTCCAAACAGAAGCAGTAATGCTGTCTAATGAGCTCTCTGAAGATTTCCATCTTTGTTTCTTAGCAGAATTTGTTTGTTCCTCAGAATGAATATCATTAAAGTGATTGTTGCAATAGTAGTATTTATTCATACCCCAACGTGCGGCATAGGTTTGTGGGGTCTTATTCAAACAGCATACGAAGAAACGGCCAAAGTGGTTTCCAAAGTCGTTACGGACGTGTCCCAAGTCGTTTCCGACGTGTCAAATAAAGGGTCAAGTGCCCTTGCTGAGATCACGTCATCAGCATCAGACAATATGGTTGATGCCGCTCAAGGAGTCCAAAACTTGTTGGACAATTCCTACACAAAAGTAAGCAGCGAAGTAGGCCAAGTTTTTGAGACGACAGAGACATTATTCGGATGGAGTTCCGTTTCCGCCTGGTTCTCACATAGCTTGTCTAGATCTAGCAAATTTCTCTCATCCGCCTTAAGTAAGCTCAAGAGATGTTGGACAAGAGTGGTAGAAATGGTCAAGGGGTTTATCCATTTCGTGTTGTAAGTTTCAAGGTTAATCTTCACCATAATAATTTGTTTGTGTTTTGCAAATTTCTTTCTGACCGTTTTTTTGTATTTTTAAATTCACAGAAAAAGTATCAATATTATTATCGCAGTTGCGGTGGTGATATTCGTCTTGTGGATACTGTGTAAAGTTTGGAAAGGTTAGTACAATAGAATTTATAATGTATCATACATATTTATGTCAAATTTCAAAACACAGGTGGTGGGGAGAGAGAGTACAAAGGAAGGTGGCGGCTCAGCATACAACCCTTCAACCATAAATCCATGAATAGATTGATAATTTTTAACATTTTTTACGCCTGCATGATGACAAACAAAAAACTTCCGATCAAGCTCATTCCAGAAATGACGCCAATCCGAACTGTCGAAATTGGTTTGACGGAAGCAACCGCAATATCAGCAGACCTTCCTCAACCGCCAACCTGATTATTACATCCATCTCCAACACACACGCAGGTAATAGATTTGGGTGCATCATCTGCCGCTTCCCTCCTTAGTCTTGCTGCTTGGGCTGGGGAGGCGCCTTCCTCCTTATTATCTTCATAGGTTATTATAAGACACTTTTCGTGCAATGCCTTGTTCATGATTGGGTCAATAGGAGTCTAAGGAATGCAGCCAGTTGCCTCGTTCAACTTGATTTTGGTCACTTCCTCAACGCACGCTTTCTTCTCATTACTGAAGCGGCCTCCACTTCCAAGCACCGTTTTCCCAGCAACTACCGACATCCTCCGGAAACAGCAAACATCTGCATTTGGAGGTGAGTTGCACTTGATATCATCTTTCTTCGGTCCTTGATACCCTCTTATGCAGGGATAAGACCCGATGGGTCCTCGGTAGTTGTCCTCCATGACGTCACACTTGTTGCACGATATTTCAACACCTCCTCCTTCTTCATTGGCCGAGAATCCAAAAAACAAATTGAAATATCACCAAAAATGACTTAACAACTTGAAAGAAGATGTACTTACGTTTATCCTCTTCCGCTGAGACCAGGGTGGCTATCAGCATCACCATAAATGCCTGGCGAAGGGTGGCTCCTCCATCGTTCCAAGTAAATCTTATCCTCATGCTCACTTCACTAATCCTCCTCTTTTTTAACAATTCGACTCTGATCTGATCAATAAATGACAGAAAAACAGATGAAAATAGAATGTGAAATGGATGAGAGATGCTTGATTTGTTCACAGTTGAATTATCTGAATTGATCAAAAAAAATCCAAATGTAATCAGATTGCCAGGTAAAGTTACATGGTTACGGAAATGATATGTTGTATTGATGTGGCAATCTATCAAACACACCAAACTACCATCTTGCTAAGTTGACTTGTTTTTTTATAAATTATCGCTGAATTTTCCAAAAAAATCAACACATCAATAGATAATTTAGGCGCTGGCGATGAGTGGAGTCAGAATGATGAATAAGCATTTGAACATTTTTCGCGTACACTGTACATGCATATTAATATCTAACTAAAAATCACCCGAATCATCCACATCTTCAATCTTCAAAGTCTAGGTCATCAAAGTCATAATGCACATCTTCTTCATTAGCATTTTCGCCTGCTTCATTTCCATCCATTACCATTAGCCTAGTTGATTGCTGAGGATCTTTTTCCATGTCTAATGTCTCTTTATGAAATGACCTGTCTGACCAGGGTGTCCATAGTCCACTGTACGGCTTCCACTTAAAGTTAAAATTGTATGTGGAAGTCGTTCCGGTGGTCTTATGTATTTATCAAATGGACTCAACATTTTCACCACACTTGGATCCTCGTTCAGCCCTATCCCTTGCACTTCCATCAAGTAACCTTCCAGTTTTCTAAAGCCCAACAGACTTTTGACCATTGTCTTCCAAAACTGCCTCTGGGGCTCCAGATTCCCACTACGGTCCGCTATTCGAAAACGAATACCAAACAAATTAAGCCACTCCAAAGCAGTCAATCTTTTGAAGACGTTGGGATCCCCGATTTCCACTTGGGTGCCCTCACCATCCCAAATAACCAATCTTTTAAGGGAAGTTGGTAGTTTCTCTAAGTTTCTAAAGGTAATCCGGGACCGACCCCACCATGGCAAAAGCAATACCTCAAGACTCTGGCAAACTGAAAACATCTGCAAGTCAAAATATCCTCTACTCTGGTTCGGGAACCCGAAAACTTCAATATATCTGAGTGTTCGAGCACACGAGTTCGCAAGCGACGTGAAAGCATATGAAGTCCACTTAAGAGGAAATGAGGTAAAACCAAAATAGACATCCACAAGTTGTGTTTGTGCGTCTAGAAATTTTTGCAAATAGGTGAAAGTTGACTGAATCGACGGTTCTCGGGTGTAAAGATCACGGAAAGGTCCTTCAATATCCAACCTTAACTTACGTAAATTGATTGGGAAGGAGGTTAAATTCTCATTTTGAGTGAGAAAGCCCGATGAAAAATTTGGAAGAAAGAGCTGGCGCAGCGATGTACGATGATTATCCAAAAATTTGTGGAGGGTAATCATTGAACCAATCATGTCAAGATGAACAACAGAGAGTAGCCGAGCTTTGATATGGCTCCAGAGAAAGTTAACATTTGTAACAAGCACTTTTATCCCTTGGATGATGTGCGAAGTTACATGCTCATGGTTCGGAAATAATCCGGAGTTTGGGAGAGCAATAGATGAGTTATTTTGAAATGTATTTATTTATAACACAAGAAATACTCCAATATTGAATTCAACGGTTTACAATTATGTTTAAATTATAATTTAGTAATAATTTCGTCTCAGAAAACTACACAATATGGGAAGACTGAAAGAGCCCATAATATTGTAGTACCGAGTGGATAAAGCCAATATTCCAGATTGAATCCTACTCTTTTGATGTGAGATGATTCACACCTCTCTTCTTCTTCTCCATGAGGCATGCATGTGGTGGGTTTGGTGCTATATGACATGGGGCGAGATGGGTATTTACACGAGGGGCTACACATTGGTCCTCATTACTAAAAAGGAATGTTTAGGTTGAGGAGTTGTTGGATTACGATAATAGTCAGACACAGTAATCTCCAGAGTTTGTAGGCTTTTAAGCTCAATGGACTGGTCTTTGGATGGGGGCTCCTGAGTTTCATAAGCTTGTTTCACGGTATCTTCAATAGAAAGCGGTGAAATTGGGTCAAAGGTGATAACGGGGTACTCATGGCCAGTCAGATTGTTTGAGCCAAGGGCTCTGTTCCTCCGTACAAGATGGGCAAGGTTTGGGAATTGTGTCAAGTTGTGGATTTTCCACTGTGATGGCATCCTCCCACAGAGATCCAGTTTCTTGAGGTGGTCTGGGTACTGAAATAGGTGATTGACAGGTTGTGCCCCTATATTCGCGGTCCAGTTTAGTATCCGAGCGTCTACAATCTTTACCCGCTTGGCAAACTCCAGATTTCCAGGGATTGAGTCGTCCACTTTCACATTCAGACTAACATGTTGTTCCACATTGGAACGCCACTTGGAACAGACTAGTCGCATGGCATGGAGGTCCTTTACGTCCATTTGGGATCCAAGTAGATTATATACCTGTTTATAACATTTAAGGATGAGTTAGCATTATATAATGAAGGCTACAAGTGCAATGGAATAGCTTTAGGTTAGCAGTGCTTAGTTTAAGTATACTGGTAAAGGCAGGTTCGTCCATTGGGAATCAGTCGAGCCAGTATTCCATTTCGAATCATCGGAACCGTCTGCAGCACGTGAAGGTTGAATGGTTGCCATTTTGCTCTTTTTTAAATTCCAGTACAAGTTGTTCTTTAATATGTCATTGGTACAAAAAAAAGTGAAGAGAATAACTTTAGTCCATTGCATGAATTAATATATAAAATGTTTTTGTACACGGGTTTCTATGGGGGGCGTGGCAAGCTACTTTTTCAAAGGAAAAGCGTCACCCACCGGAAATTAATGAATGAGCTATTACCTCTGAATATGGCAAAGCTTACAATATATATTCACGTGGAAAAAGTATCTATAAAGCAAACTAGTGCCGCCGTGCGGTTAATGGAAAATGACCCGTTAACTGAAACATGACATGTTAATTTTTTGTAAATGTAAAAATAATAGGACAAGTATTATATGAAAAACTAATGGGTTATAAGGTTAACATGAGGTTCAGTATGAAGTGCATTTACCTTTTTAATAACTTGGGATTTATAATGGGGTCAAGCATTCAAATTTTTTAAAAAAATGAGGTTTTGCAGCCAGTTAATTAACATGAGTTTAGCATCTAGTTAATTTACATGGGTTTAGCATCTAGCCAATTAACATGTGTTTAGCATCTAGCTTAATAACATGGGTTAAGCATCTAGCTTAATAACATGGGTTTAGCATCTAGCCATTTAATTAGCATGGGTCAAAGATAAGGGTTAGCATGGGGTTTAGCATGGATCAAAATTTTATTATGGGTTTAGGATAGGGTTTAGCATTGATCCAAAGTTTAGTATGGGTTTAGCATAGGGTTTAGCATTGATCAAAATTTTAGTATGGGTTTAGCATAGGGTTTAGCATTGATCAAAATTTTAGTATGGGTTTAGCATAGGGTTTAGCATTGATCAAAAATTGTGTATGGGTTTAGCATGGGGTTAAGCATTGATCAAATTTTAGAATGGGTTTAGCATTGATCAAAATTTTAGAATGGGTTTAGCATCGATCAAAATTTTAGAATGGGTTTAGCATGAAGGCTTAGTTAGTTAATTAACATCGGGTTTAGCACTGCGGTTCAGCAAAGTTTTTAACATGGGTTTAGCATTGTTCAGTTTTAAATATGGGTTAAGCATTGATCAGTTTTTAATATGGGCTTAGCATGGATCAGTTTTTAATATGGGTTTAGCATTGATCAGTTTTTAATATGGGTTTAGCATTGATCAGTTTTTAGTATGAGTTTAGCATTGGTAACAGTTTTTATTATGGGTTTAGCATGAAGGTTTAGCTAAACCCGAACATTTTTGTCCCAAATTAAAATATGATTATAGATTAGTATTATAAAGATTTGGGTAAGTATAAAATATGTATTTTATTATTATGCTAGTCCAATGATTTTCTTAATGATCTATGTTATTTTATCTCCAAGGAATCATCAGTCTTGAAAAGAACAAATTTGGAACCAAGCCATGATAATTTTTTCATGAAATTGAATAGTATACCTACTCATTTGGTTCATTCGATTAAGGACTGAAAATCATATTAATTTATGTAACAGGCTAAGTGGTGGTGATATATTCTAGAAAATATCTTAAGACTGTGTATTCTTGAAGCTGTTCGCAACCCAGGAGAGAACCAAACATATTGATAATATTCTAAATGAATGCCACCTATAACATTTCGGACAACCTGTGTGATTCATTCTGAATATAAAAATAGAATACAAGTGTTCATTATGTAATTCACTAACAAAACAATCCATAATTATTTGATGCTTTGCTTACATATTCTCAGAGTCGCATGCATTTTTTTGGACAAAATCCCTGAAATCGGAGGTCCAAAGATTCAATTTAAAAAAGGTGTTTTTGTAAAGATTTAAGGACAATGTTTAATGTAACAAGGACAATGACAATTCCAAGATACTTTGAAAATTATTGTAATTTCAGGTACGGTTCTAAGAATTTTTAACCAGTTGCATGAAAATGGTTCGCGGTAAAGTTATTAAAAAATTGTTGACCTATTTTGCAAAACTATATAAGCCGTGGAACAGGATCAATTTATAAAAATCCTGCCATTTGTCTGATTTCTGGAAATATTTAAAGTTTCTTGATGTGAATCTGTAGTAGTAATTGTAATATCAAGAAAAATTTTGAAACATTTTTTAAATTCATTAATTGCCTGATTAGTAACCAAACTTGTGAGTTAACATAAGTTCAAAGTATTATTTTTCATATGAACAGTTTATTCCAAAAGGTTATATGTCTATAAAATTTTCGATGTATAATTTAAAATATTTAATGTTGCAAAGTGCTACTGATGGACAAATTAAGAAAAAAGTTTGCTTTATTGTACGTAATTTTTCGTTATTTCGGACTTTACAAGAATTAAAAATCTGTATAACTCAATAATTGTCAAGAAATCTGGGTCTTAAAATTTAAATCCTTTCAATTAGCAAAATGGCAAATTTGAAGACATCTTTTAACATTGTTTAACTACATGTATTAGATTCCTCGCAATTTCAGTGATTTTTTTGCGAGGTCCGTATTTAGTATGTTGAAAGCCAATTAAAACTAAAATAAAAGATTCTGTTCAGGCAGATGTGCATATCAGGATGCGTATTATAAAATGTGTATATATATTTATTGGATTTATTATAAACGAAAAAATCCTAAATATCTTAAACTCAATTAGTAAAATTTTACTTGAATAGAAATGATTATGTGACATAACATACTACTTTTTATACATTCTTAATTGTTAAAATTCTTCAATGAAGTAGCTATCTTACTAATTTATGACTTATTTATGAATGTTTAATTAAGTAAATAATTATTTAACCGGAATTCAAAACTTTGCTTTTTTAATGATGTCGTAGCTTATCATAGTTAAATTGACTTTGGTGTTATACCTTAAGGTAAGTTTTGCAAATTTGAAACATTTCAATATTTCAGTTATGCATTGATTTTTCAATTGCTAAGTCTGTTCATCCTTTATGCATAATTTTCCCAATGCTCTTCAATTATGCTAGCAATAAGGTAATGGTAGCATTTATAATTGTATCCAGAATCGCCAACACTGTACTCTTTTGAACAAAATAATAGTCGCCTACATCCATTCGAAAAACTTGCACACTTTGCACATATTTTAGCACCCATTTTTGAAAATTGTACCCAAA
>JAQFZH010003721.1:0-13307 GCA_034695485.1 Entomobrya nivalis | reverse complement strand
TCAAATAGGCTGTCTGTTAAATTTTGTGCTTAAAATTTAATACATGAATAAAAAGTGATCTAAAAACAAAACAAAAATTTGGTACCATTCAAAATGTACACAAAATGGTGCGGTACTGTCATAATTATAAAATTCTTAAATTAATGTCGCACAATAAATAAGCACACAACGTTTGGTAAACCAATTTCAGAACCATGCTTTATATGGCCGCCTTACAACAATAAGAGACTAACAACTTGGTTAATATTAAAATCGAGTAGTGTCAAGGCTGTACTTTCTTCGTAGAAATTTACCGACCCTGTATAAATTTTAAGTATTGGCCATGACCTAATATATTGATGTTGCATTCTTAAGTTCTTTTTTGAAACTACCGATCCCGGTATTTGCTTGCGAACATTGCTAAGTAGTTCCTTTGATGTTCCAATAAAACCACATTTAAACGTCCCGTCAATCATTATTAATATCACAACAGTGTCAATTGCTAAAACCGAAAATAAAACCATCTGAGAAAAAGTAATTGCTGGGACATGGCGCACACCGCATAAAACGAAATAATAAAAACGTAAGCACAAAGTCCAATACAGACTATTGTCAATGGTCCTCTATGAATACTGTTATATCGGTGTGTTAACATCTGAATTTGTTTAAACATTTCAACACGTTCGGAATATTTTTCTGAATAGTCTCTCGAATACAACTTTAAATAGAAATGAATATAGTTCATTAAACAATAGCAATATAAAATGGTAAATGAGGTATACTCCAATACACAGTATCCGATTGTGTGCAAAAATACCCATGCCAAAAAACAAGGTGAGGTAATAGCTAAAAACGAACCAAAATAATATGCAAGGTGATTTTCGGAATAGATGTTCAAATGACACGTTGGAAAGTACATGTAGCCCAGATTAGCAAGATCACAGGGAACCAATAAAAGGTACATCAATGCTGCGAGAACCACAAAGAGAAGGGAAAAAGTTCCAAGTATTACGATAAGTTGTGCTAGTTGATGAAGTTTGCGGGTTGCTTTCGGTATACGCACATCCTCACCTAAAAATAGAAACATCATAGAAACAAATGACATTAAACGATCTTAAATGCAATTTATTTAAGTAATCTTTATGATTTAGTACCTGCATATTTTCTTTCAAATTGAATGAAATGGTTAAAAAGATTTGCAATTTGATGTCGCCCTTTTAAAATGAAGAATAAGGATGACAAAGTGATAAGTAATACTTCCATTAGCGAGTATTGCAAGAATTGTTTGGGGTGTCTTGAAATAATTAATTTTGTATACAATTTGAGTCCACTGTAGCAAACAGTATATGAAACAAACTATTGTTTTTGCAATGTATCTCCGCTCATTATTCGTTGAAACACACAAGCTGATTGGGTTAGTTTTGTAAAATTTAAAAAGCGGTGTTCCAAAAAATTGTGAATTTGAAGTTGCACGTAAATTAATCGTGAAATATCTTCATGTAGAAACATTGTTAAGTTTACGCTTTACATTCAAATGTTTCCTGACTTTCTTAATGGATTGCAAAATTAAGTGGATAAAAAATGTCTGGAGTTAAATAAACCGTTCACTTGTAATAATAAACTGTGAACCGAAAATGGATCTAGTCCATCCGTCAGTTCAAACCGTAAAGTATCACAATATGAAGTGTAGTAATTAAATATTTCATACCACGTGCCATTAACTTACCGAGAAGTTAAAAACCGTCCATGGCTTCTGTAAATGTTTAAATTAATTATTTCCGCTTCACGGGTTTTGTCATAAAAATACATACATATTATCTGCGGCTTCTTATATGATTTGGCAAGCAGAATATTTTTTTTGATTGGATACTATTCCTGCTTTGCCAGTTATACATTATATAAGAGCATGTAGCATAAACCACTTTTGAGCTTTACTTGATATAAATCGATCAATCAATCTTTAATAGCATTTTATATAATGACGATAACTGAAAGTTAAAACTCGCTTGGTATATTACCAGGTCCATCCACGTGTTAAATAAATGGATAATTATTATTAATTATAAGGCTTACGCTTTACCATTTGTTTAAACAAAAGAGTAAGAGTATTTATCACTTTAATAAGTTATCTAAAATCAATCTGATTTCGCTAGTAGTGCCCTGAACATGTGATAGATACTTTTATTGGTGTGGAATAGAGAGGAAATTTTATGTAGTATGAAAAACCATAAAAATGTATAGTGATAAAAAGCAAATAATAAATGAGTTTTGCAGTCTTATATACGGTTGCTATTCGGGTAAAAACCAGAGAAACGGGTATTGATTATAAAAACATATAATCAGAAAACCAAGCTCTCCAAATAAAATTATCGCATGTCCTGATCTTACAATCTTAAAATCATATTTCGTAAGCATACCACGTGTGGCTTACATAAAAACATATTTTAATTATCGTAGAACCATTAGCTAAACTATGGTTTACTTCAAATATATATATTTTTAAAACAGAACCGATTGTAGGTCCAAAAAATAAAAACCCTTCTATACTAACATTTTCGCATGCAAAAACATAATTCAAATTTATAGTTCTCAACTCTTTGCCGATATAGTTTGGAATGTAAATATGTATTTAAATATTTCTAGACATGCAATGACTATTTTTGTCGTAAACCACGCTAAAATGCCAACACATAACAGACAAATTGCAACTTTCAATTTAAAGCTACCATAGGGTAACAGACGAATTGGTAACTTGAAGGTTTCCAATCTACAAAAAATCCAAATGATTTATTATTTCATTTCGAAACGTTTTATAAACTTGCTCTCTATTTATAAGTGATTCCATACCGCCTTCAGAAAACTAACACCGGACAATATACTGCGGAAAAAGTTCAAATTCAAATGGTCAGATCTTAAAAATGCATCACAATTTTTTTATAACCCTTTAAATATTGCATTGAAATTATTTCAGTTTATTTCCATTATTTGCTACATTTTGCTTCATTACATATATCATGTCACATATCATTCGAAATCATTTTTCATTGGCAATTACAATGTTGATCATTATTATCCATCGTATCGTTTCAGCTCCGTCGTTATGATCGCCATTACAGCAGATCAATAATTCATAAAGCTGAATAGATGATGAAAACATAGAAATATAAAATGATGTGGTATCATATACATATATACAAGTTATGAGAGCAGAACCAGACAGATTTTTATAAATTATTGAGACATGTTTTTGACGAAAGCAGGCACAATAAATCGGATCTCAAGTTATAAGCAATTTTGTAAGCTTGCCAGATATAGCTGGCTTCGAAAATCATATTCACTTATCCCAAGGTCATTATAAAAAACGTGTTTTACTTTGAGTAAATATTTTTTCTTTGAATAATAACCGTAAGCAAATATGTAAAGTGTAATATTTAAAGTGTTCATGTATTCCTTTTTATTTCTACATCGAAACTAATCAGCTTTCGGAACATCTAATTTCACAAAAATTCAGCAATTAGTATTTTGTTTTTACATAATTCCCCAATTATTTAAAATCCAGGTATGTTGACGTGTTCTTATAACTCTATAGTTTAAAAATATCGTATTGGGTACGACGAGTTTGTTTAAAAGTTTTTAAACTCTATACTTTGTTTGTATTTTAGGACATAGCGATTGAACACCTTCCAATAAATCGAAGCCGTTTGTAACATCAAAATATAATACAACCGTATGATAAAACGACGCAGCAATTTTAAGACCGTTGTAATTTTCTTTCGTAACTCGACGATGAAAACAACAAATGGAAAGATTTGCGTTACAAACAGGATATAAAATACGACCAATATATTTCCTCGTAATGAGACTTGGCCTGTGACATGACCTTGTTTTTCATTTGCAAAAGCAGCATTTTCCGCTTTCGCTCTATCTCTTTGGATTGAATAGTCTCCTGTTTGCTTGGACTGTCTCATCAAAATATTTGCAATATGGGATTGTTGCAGCGAATGTATACGTGTCATAAGCCATGAGGGACTTACACCTAAGTTTGCAAAATGAAAATGAAAATATGCATTGTAAAATGGAAACTTGCTAATTTGAACAAAACGAGGGTCTACTGTTTGGTTACTAAGAAGTAAACTATGTGCTTTCACAATATTGCCATAATTTTCAATAAAAGCATTTCTAGTGCAGTTGCTTGATAATTGCTTTTTAGCGTGTTTTACAGGATTTCCCATAATTTCGTCAAAAGCCTCTGCCGTATTCGGCCACTCTACGAGACTTTTGGCCTTTTCTATAAAACGCAATAACTTTGCGTCAAATTTTTTCATTGCAACTTCGTTTGGATTTATTAATAAATTAAACTTTGTACGGACCTCGATTTCATTATAGGGGAATATACCTAGGAATTCGGAAAGTGTAGAATTGGCCCAAACACTATTTTTTGCTAACGATTTCTTAAATTCCCACAATCTTGATTTGAAAGTGGTGTACAAATTGAACTCTGCGGTAATGATTTCAGGAAAAGTGGAAAGTGGAATTAGTTCTGGTGGACTCGTAACTTTGGTTATGTTCTCACCTTGGTAACCGTAACTTAAAACGATTCCGGCTAGTAACCATGGTACTCCAATCGCCTTGCATTTTTCTACAACAGGAGTTCCTTGAAAAAGAAGTATATTTAGGGGAAATAAAATATTGTTATATAAGTCAATATAAATGTAGTCTGGCAAAATCACTCGAATTTGTGAAATCAAATGCAATGCTATTCCACTAATCAGCCAGAACACAAACAGTACAATCCAAGTGTCTGTGCTAAAAGCTGAAACCAATCCCTCCAAAGAAATCCAAACAGTTTCCTCAATTATATCGCAAGAAAGAAACCAAACTTCTTGATTTCCGTCAAACGTAGATTCGCCATAACTGAAAGGAAGTACAGTAACTGTTACTGTTCCTGTTTTTTGAAAATTTATTCCAAGGTTGGCTTTTTTGCCAAATGTTGTATTGGGTAAAATCAGTCGAAGTATTTTCAAAGATTCTGAAAATTCTTCAAGCATATCCAATATAATGTACAAGTTATCTGTAGAACTTTTAAACCGATCCAAATGTTTTAGTGCATTTTCCTTAACGTTTATTTTAAATTCGAGCATCATAGACACCGTCTTAACTTGATAAGGCAACCAAAATATGCAATTCATTTGTGAGGCAAGGGAAGATATATCGAATACTGAAATAGGTATACCATTTTCGTCATCCTTATATTTACAGAGGTTTTCTAATCTTTGCATTATGTCAAGCTCAGGACTGATAAATGTTGCAATATATGTTGCATTGACAACCCATGTTCTTAAATTGGGATCTAGTTTTAGAGTGTACAATAGCTTTGTAGCCAAGTTGCTATGGTTTGTTGAAATATAACCAAGGTAATCCATAGAAAATAGAAGATCACTATATGGACCGGGTTTTATTTCGGGCACATTTCTTGTCACGTGGATAAAGTACCAATTGTGTTTCACCAAGGTTGCTTGTTCGTCACTTGAACTAAAATCGAAATTATTTACTTCAATATTAGTTATCTGACTTGGAAACACTCCAAAGACTTCGGTACTTAACTTTACAAGTCGTGAACTTCGTATTGCGTTCAATGCAGTGTCGCTATTTGGATACCAGCTCAAGCACTGCGGTGGGTCTATGTAAACCTGAGCATGGCAAGTTTGTCTAGGTATTGGATAATATTTAGCATGGGCCTGAAAGTAATCGTAGTTGTATATGTATTCCTCTGTGCTTATACCATTAAAACACAAAAGTGTACCTGACTGAAACCAACTAGGTTTGGTATACTTGTACTCCCATAAAATGACTGGAAAACTGAGAGGTTGTAATTGAAAAACATTTGGATTCGGCACATCGGTCTTCGAATTTGACACTATATTTGAATATGGATTTATTTCGGATGTGATAACTTCAAGGGTACAGTTTTCAAATATATCCAGCGACGTACCAAAATCGAGCCAATCAACTGGTTGAAATGCTACCGCAGGAAAAAGTTGTAAACAAAATAGTGCCAAATGGTATGCCACACGCATTTTATCAAAAATGGTTCTTGTCAAACCCATTAAATACAAATATTTGGGATATCAACGCTGTCCTTTAATTGTAAGGTGAAATTTGAATCCGTATATTACGCATATTAGCCACACCAAACATTTTAAACTAAATTTTTAAACTTGAAATAACACCTGGTTAGTCTAATCTTTGTTGCAATGACGTTTGGTTTGGCATATGAAAAACAGTACTACATTTGTCATGGGTCTCTCGAAGTATATTCCAACTGTGTAGCCAATAGTGTGTCAAGTGCAATTTTACTTAAGTTGGAAAAAATTAGATTTAATCTTAAATTCTTATCAAATTTATCCATCAATATGCTACAGTTTGTAGGTATATGATTGAAGTTTTATTTGGTAGTGCTATTATAGGTTTTCAACAAGTTTGTGCCAGCGTATATAAAAGTTAGACCAATTTACCAACTTCCAACAATATAATTTTACAGCATTTGGCAAACCTATTCAATAATTTGATATCAAAGAAAAATTGTTTCGTTTTTTTTGAAGAGCGTATATAATTGTTTTGTTCTAGCTGCATAGGGAGTTTGAAACGATATATTATCTTCCGTTGTTCAGTTTAAAGGCTTCATGTTAGCTGTGCATATATTGCCGTCCAATAAAAAATACATTGTGGTTGGACGGTGTATAATTTTCAGCTCAAATTTTAATACCACGGCCAAGCAACTTTAGAAAGAGTTCAACTTGGTAATTTTGATCTTGGATTTTCGCGGCAACTACAAAGCATAAATTAAAGTGGTTCTTTGATTTCTTATCTTGTGAAAAATTCTAAACTTGAAAACTTTTAAACCCCAGTCTCGCTCTATAATTAAATGTATATATTTTGCTTCAAACAAAGTTATAAACCTGCATTAAAGACTTCATGAAAAATAAAACTGCACTTTCAAAACTAAATATTGAATGAGAAATATTCAATATTTCCAAATTTAAACAAAATAATTACATTGTCCGCATATTTGGAATACATATATTTTGACACGTGCAAACTACACCTAATTATCAGAAAAAAGTGGTATTGATAACTGCATCACCAGAAAAATATTTTACTTACAAGTTTTATGAACAAATACAACATTTTAGTGTTTAACATTTCAAGTATAAAACTAATAGTAATTACATGAATATTTAATCTATTACAGTTTAAAAGAAACCATTTAAAACTTATTATGTTTGTTATTAATCAAGTATTTTTAGTGTACAGGAATATTACATAGAGGCTATTTCACATTACAAAAAAACCGTATTCGTATTCGTAATGAATATTACGAATTATTTAATTATTTTTCTGTATTGTCTGTTTTTGAATTGTGTGATTTTTTTCCGTGTAGTAAGCCTAACGAAGAATTTTGTAGTGTTTATTTAGTGTTTTAATGTTTCTATGTGAAATAAGTGTATTTTTTATGTATCCTATGTCTAGAGTAATGTAATAAGTTAAAGCAAATATTTTGTTTAAAAAAACTAAAAATTGTACAATAATACAATACATTTTGTTCTCTCAGCTTAAAATGATGATGTACTAAAAGTACATGCTACAAGCAAATTTTCAAAGACTATAGTGATCCGCTACTGTATAAACAAACACGTTTATTTTTCAGAAGTTGAATGCAAAGTTTATTAGAACAAGCGTCAGAAACATATTCGCACTTTAGCTCAGCATCATATAAAACGACGTTTGACAAATTCAACTTTTACTTTCAACTGTATCAAATGTAATTATAAAAATGCGAACAAACAGCTTAGTGTATTCAGTTGGATATGTTGTAGCTTTAATGACATGCTGTATGGTCTATGAAATTAATATTGATTTTAACGTTCTTGCTTCGTAGGACAACACCCGTGCTTGTTTTGTGCTATGTAGGATTTGTGTTTATTTTGTGTTTTGTATTATTAGTTCTTGGGTGCATGTTTCCTGCAAAAGCAAATAAAAATAGCAAACAAGTAAAGACATTTTGGAACAATATGATTTTAGAAGGGGGTTAAGTATAAATACTAGAAGGGAATCCAACGCAATAATTTTCAAAGAACTTCGACTGTCCCGTCGGATTCACGATGTAATAGAGATTATGGGGTAAAAGAAGAAAGTGGGAAGCAAAGTGCGTTGTCAGTTGCAGCCGTGCGGTCTGGTAGAGATTTTCGAACCAAGAAAGCTGCACAGTCAGAAAGAAGTTTGCTTGAGAAGAGGAAGTGTGCTTCTCGGCGTGCGAAAGAATTAGACGGGTGATTTAGTTAATTGTAAATTGCTGAAAGTAATAACTTTTTATAGTTAATAAAGATTGAAAATATAACCTTTCTCGCTACTAATCGCGTAGCATTGTACTAATAGCGTACCTTTATTTAATTGTATAATTTTCTGTATTTTGATACTGTCCACCTTGATTACTGAGCACCAGTCAGTTAGGCGCATAGGCAGTAATCATTGAACTCTACCACTGAGCATGTCGCAGAGACATTGGTCCTTCGAGCCGGATACTAGTTTGTGGATTACTCCACTAAATTGCAAACTGTTGTGATTTAAAAAATTGTTTAAAAGTTATTCGTTCTTTATTTTTACATGATGAGTAAAAATCAAATAACGCCGACGTCGGGAGGGAGGGGTTACCAGAAGAAAGAACCCACCACCAGACTAATGTACAACGAGCTTGGAAACTCTCAAGATGTACAAGTTCCCGCTTTCCCGCCACGGGATAATCAAGGTCAAGAAGCTGATCGAGGTCAAGTTCCTGTCTACAAGGATGATCAAGTTGTCAATGGTGCAGGTGGAGGGGAACCAGAAGAAAATGCAGATCCTAACACCGCAGTTTTAGCCGGTAATGGAAGTCAACGTGGTAATAAACCACCAAGCGTCGCAGCGTCAGCGTCGTCCATTCGTCTGTTGCAAAACGAAGTAGACCATGACAAGAAGATTGCTGCATTGGAAGATGAACTCCAGGACAAGCAAGATGAGATGGCAGTAATTGAAGCCATGATTGAAAAGGAGAATTCAAGACTGAAGATTCACCAGAAGAACAACACTGATGGCAATCGTGATGGTGACATAGAACGATTGGAGTTGGAGATCTCTGAAATGAAAATTGATCTCAACTTCGCCAACAAGAAGTACAAACGGTGGGAAAGTTGTGTCGCACAGAAGAAAGCTCTCCTTTTGAAGGAGAAATCAATCCAAGATGAAATAATCCTTGAGGAGGATGGCGAGAGAAAGTCAAGTGGATCAGAGGAGAGTAAGAGGCGCCTGAATACATGGCTTGAAGATACCCGTGAGAATTCAGAATATGTGAAAGAGGATGATGACCAACCCATTCCTCAACAAATTCAAGATAACAGCACGATTGGCCAACTCGTCACTGCACTCGGACAAGCGTTTGGTGGTCAACAGCAGCATGGTGGTGTAATCACCAAACTTGTGGATAAGGAGCTTCCTTTGTTCAACGGTAATCCTGAAGACTGGCTGACATTTATCAGTGAATTTGAGCGCACCACAATAAGCTACCGTTACAATGAATCCGGAAATATTGTACGACTACGTAAATATTTAAAAGGAGCAGCAAAGGATGCTGTGAACCATTTGCTAGCTAACCCCAAGAATGTGAGCAAGATCATGTCAACCCTGAAGATGAGATTTGGAAACCCACAGTTCGTGCTAGCAAACATGATTGACAAAGCTAAGGCGCTACGACCACCTGATTTGAACCGACCTGAATCAATTGTCGACTTTGGAACTGCAGTGGAGGATGTACTAGTGACAAATTTCATCGCATTCAAGATGGATGATTATTTGAACAATATTCATCTGCTTACAGAGCTTGTTGAGAAGCTCCCTCCAGCTCTCCGCCGTGATTCGTACAAATGGATAAATGCCCAGCAATCAAAAGAAAACCTGGCAACTTTCCAAGAGTGGTTGGAAACGGAAGTGGATACAGCAGTTCGCAGTCTGAAGCCTAAGTATCCGCAACATGAAGACAAACATGAAAGAGGAAGACGTCATGGTGCTCATGCAGCTGCTGCCGACGATGATGAGATTTGCCTAGGCTGTCAAAAAGGAAAGCATACCATCAGTGTATGTAGAACATTCAAGAGGCTCAAGATTGATGACAGGTGGAATCTGGTGCGGGAACTGAGGCTATGTTGCAAGTGCCTGGAGAAAGGTCACGTTTCGACACGGTGCTCTCAGTCAAAGTCAAGTGAAATTGACCAGTGCAACAAGAATAACAACCATCTTCTTCATCGCCTATTCGTCAACAACAATTCAGAAAGAAGAGCACCTGGACCCCTTTCATCAGGAAAAATGGATCATGATGACAGTGGTGATGTCATTGCAGCAGCGAGACACGGTGCATTACCAATGATGTTCGTCAAAGTCACGGGCCCAGCTGGAACAAGGAAGGTGCTGGCTTTAGTTGATTCCGCCTGATCATTAACGGCTATTCAAGAAGATGTAGCAGCTGAATTGGAGATTAACGGTGTACGGAAACCGCTGAAGTTTTCAGGCTGGTGCAATAACAAGCACAATGAAGAGCAGTCGCAAGTCGTGGAAATTGACATTTCATCTGTTCAGCGAAATGGTCAAAATTACCACCTGAGGAATGTACAGACCATGAAGAAAATTGGCATTCCAGCAAGCCCACTTGATGTGGATAAGATGAAGCATGACCACCCTTACCTCCGCCGCAGACTTGTGCCCCTTTGTCACACCCCGTGACAACAAGCAGGGGGATGTCAAAGGTCGGCTCGCACATTACAGCATCCAAACGTGGCTACTAGCACAATTAATTTTTAAAAATTAGCCTAAACCGCTGAAATTGGTTTTAAATGATAGAAAATGCGGTTTTATTTGTTTATCAACAAAAAAAATCCAATTTTCAAGGATATTTCTTGTTAAAATACAAAATTTCAAGAAAAATTGTGCTGTAGAAACCAGGTAATTTAGTTAGTGGAAGAGCCGACCTTTGACCTGTGACAAAGTAGAACTAGTCTGCTCCGCCGTGTTAGAGCCATGAACATTCCGAACAAGCCTCCAGAAATGGTAATTGGAAATAACAACCGTCGCCTCTACTCTGCAAAGTATTCCATTGACGGCCCCACAGAAGACAGCCCCTCAGCTTATCGTTGCAGACTTGGATGGTTCGTGTGTGGAGATGGAACAACATTAGCATGTTATGCAGCCTGTGAATCTTCTCGTGAAGAAAGTGACAAGACAATGCATCAAACTATCAAGAGTTTCTTTTCTGTGGAAAATTTGGGAGTAAAACCAATTCCGGTATCCAGATCAAAAGAAGGCATCCAAGTTTTGGAGCTTCTCGACAAGCATATATTATCTTAAGACTGACTTGATTTCTACCAAAACAATAAGCTACTGACGACGACTTAAAAATAAAATGTTCTAAACTCACCGTTTCGATAATCATCGAATAGCTAAAAAAGCAAGAAGCTTGTGAAGTAAATATTTAACTCACTCAGCCAGGTTACGAGTGAAAAACGTGTCATCGTTTTTGGAGATATATAAGTCGTCTCATTTGCTTGAAATTTATGCCATAATGGACAGGCTTTAATTGTGATCAAGATAACTGAAACCAATTTATTTATCTTCATAGCTCATATGCTTGCAAAAATACCCAAGTTAAGTTTTCATTTTATTACGTTCCCGCTACGATGGTCTTATAACCAAAGTCTTGAAATATGTATGACACTTCAAGGCTTTATCGGCAAAAAAATAAAGCGAACATATCAGCCAGTTTTAGCGACAATCTGGATAAGTTATACTTACAGGCAAATAAGTGTAGACTTTTATTACGTTTAAGTTCTCGCTATGACAGTTTTTAAACCATATTCATAACGTTTTGAACGTTCGGTAATCTAATCTGTATTTTATTTGAGCCTCGCCTTACGCTTTAAAGATCACTGGCACATGCCATTGTTTTTTTGACATTTTTTTCTCAAAACATATTGTATCATTTATTATGATTAGATTCTTTTCTGTAAACATTTAAATGATTACATAAATCAGAACAGAACTTTTTTCCTTAGTACAGTACTTTAAGAACTGGTAATGAACTAAATGAACTGGTAATGAACTAAATGAACTGGTAATGAACTAAATGAACTGGTAATGAACTAAATGAACTGGTAAAAGATATGTAGATTTACTGCAGCCTTAACTGGTTTCAAAGGCACTACAATTCCAGCGGTTTGCTTACGAGCACTGCAAAGAACTACTTTTGAAGCGTTTATAATCCCACTTATAAAAGTGCCATCCACCAGCATTATAACTATAACCGTGTGAATTGATAAATCTGCAAATATTAATATCTGTGGGAAGGCTTACTGTTTCGTCATTCCACACACTGCATAAAAGGAAATGATAAATACATAACCACAAAGGGAAATTCCAGCTATTGTCAAGGGTTCTCGATGGTTACTGTTACATCGGTAGGGGTAGCATCTGAATTTCTCTAAACATTTTCACAATATTCGAATATTTGGAATATTTTGTAGACAAATGAGCGTACGATGTATGAACTTTGTTTCGGTTTCCCTGGAAAAGGTTAAACGTTCCATGTGGCTTTTTGTAGGTTTGTGAAGTGGAGTTGCGAAGAAATTGTGGATTTTTAAATTAAGCTAAACGGATTGATAAATTTTATGGGCGAAAATCAACATGTTTTTTGGAATAGCAATGTTATAAAAAACTTTTGTTTTTGGAATTGCTGGATTTACTAAGCAAAATGCCCTTGCAAGAACTTGATCACATGTGACGGACGAAGCAGTAAAATTGAGAAGAAAAATAGATTAATGGTGGCCATTAAGCTATTGTAATTAAATTTTGATAATGAGCTTTTACCGATTGTAAATGGGATATAAATGAAAGAACTTTACCATTCCAGAAATTGCATGCCAGAAAGCTTATTCAAAATATTTAATAATTACTTAATGGCATATTACCTGACGTATGTATTACCTTAATGGCGTATGTTTGGCCTGAACTCATAAGTATATATTGTAATAAAGTTGACATAGTTTTGATAGAGTCCGAGACTCAGTACGTACTAGTTATTTGTAAGTCACCTTTACAGTTGAAACAACGGTGCTTAACAAAGTGAAGAACATTTTGTATTAAAAAAGCATGAAATTCTAAAAATTGATTACTATGTGGGTACTCACCCAGAGAGAGTTATTTACCAGGTTAAAAGTTAAACGGTTATTTTCGGTTAAAATTATTTTTTC
>JAQFZH010003720.1:0-13307 GCA_034695485.1 Entomobrya nivalis | reverse complement strand
TTATGAATACTAATGACCAGAAAGAGAAGGGAAATATCACTTGAAAATCTGTTACTCTAAAAAATCAATCATCTAGAAAATTGTAAGCATGCGACGGAAATAGTAAAGAGAAAATGATTTGATGCAAACAGATGACAGGGATTTTGATGCGTTTTTTTTGTTTTACTTTTTATTACTTTATCGCATTAATAACTTTGAAAGTTTATTTGAATGATGATTATCTTTTTAAGA
The DNA here is from genome assembly GCA_034695485.1 of Entomobrya nivalis. Classification (NCBI taxonomy): domain Eukaryota; kingdom Metazoa; phylum Arthropoda; class Collembola; order Entomobryomorpha; family Entomobryidae; genus Entomobrya; species Entomobrya nivalis. The sequence continues at coordinate 13,076 of JAQFZH010003720.1, read as the reverse complement.
ATCATAATAATACACAATACATTGAATTCTTATTGACTACTTCTACGCAGTAAGATCATCAAGATACTTTGGTTTCAAAATTTCCTGCATTTCCGTAGGACACTCGGATATCAGCTTCCTAATATTCGCCCGGTCCTTTTCCGTGGTGAACAAGAGAAGAGTGCTAAACCTGCGGATTTTTGTAAGCCCAACAAGATGCCTAATGATGTCCCATTTGCGAGGTAAAAACTCCCAAACAAGCAGGTCCAAAATATCGGATAAAATGTTGTATTCCATGGAGTCATGAAATAGGAGATAGTCGTTGGCTTCCAATTGCTGTAATTCAAATACAAAAAAATGCATGAAAAATTAATAAATTAGACTATGCTTTAAAATATAATTAGTTAACTTACATTTAAGTACTGAGCGGAAACATCGGGATTAGCTTTAATCTGTTTCCAGTGCAGAGTAAATTGAGCAGCCGTATTTGGTTTGGGTGGGACAGAGGCCATCTGTAGTTTTGAGAAGAGAGTTGGCAAAGCGGAGCCCGATTCTGGAGAATTTAGGGGAACGCTATTGATCGTCTGCTGCAGAAAAGGTGGCGTTGTTGTAGACACAGGACTGGTTACTGATGAGCTACTCAGTGAGTTAGAACAACTGCTCGTTTGACTATCGTCAAATGATTTACTGTTGCCGTTGTCAAGTCTTAATCTTTTTTCTTTATCTCCGCCCACAACTTTTACATGGATTGGTAGTAAAGGTCTCTGTAATCAAATTTTAATAGCATTTTATGCATGAGTATTTTTTAACGCGGGGATAAGTTGTGGTTTGTCACATGGCTTATTTAATAAAAACCTTGGAACGTCGGTCAAGAGGCTTTGACACGGGAAATATTCGTTTTGGGTAATTTTCCACAACTTGCGGTTTCTTGGATACAATTTCATCGTCATAGTCTTCATCATAAATCTGAGGAGGAGGGCCTCTGTTTTGAGAAAACAAAGTCCGGATTCCAGGGAACAAGGGGCTGGTTAATGGGGAAGGGGTCTTCGGACCCGGCTTCACTCCAGTTGTTTTTCTATTCAAGTCATTTAGCATATTCCGCACTTCAGAATTCTTGGGGTCTAGCTTGAGTGCTTGATTCAGATCGTTCTGAAATAAGAAAATTTGATCCACAAATTTCATTTAAACTAGCTATTGCATGCTAATGGCCATTGTGCTGATATTGCTCAGTTAATCACCTTTGCTTCATTAAATCTATTTAATTCTATGAGTGCTTTGGCTCTCCGAAAGTATGACTTGACGTAAGTGCCGTCATGGTGGATGGACTCGGTGCAATCGGCAACAGCTTGCACAAATCTGTTCAAACATATCAATACTAATTTAAATATTTGCCCAAAAATAATTATACACATTTAACTATAATCAAAATCAACGAAAACTCACTGTTTATCAAAAATGTAGGCTTGTGCCCTATTGGAATATAGCAGGGCGTTCTGCTTATCACACCGAATGCCTTCACTGTAACTTTCAATTGCCTTCGCGTAATTCTTCTCTTTTAGAAATTGATTGCCCTAAAATATCCACATTAGAATTCAGTTAGTAAAAGTACATCAAACCAATAAACTTTTTTCGATAAAGAAAATCAACTTACCTTTTCCTTTTTCTCAGCTGCAATTGTCTTCAGCCTTAAAGTTATTGCCAATCTTTTAACTTTTTGCTCCTCCGTCTCCTCTTCCGTTCCTCCCTTTTTATCATCTTTATCTACATCAGCACACGCCTTTTCCTACTCAAAGAGAAGATTACACAATTTACTACGAAACTCATAATACAATTTAAAACGAGCTGAACAATTGAAGTTTAATTGTTTCTTATCAACTGACCACATCAAATTTTTCCCATTTGCCCAAATCACTCGAGCTATTGATCAGCTGTTTGGCGTCACCATCTCCTCCCCCTTCCTCCTTTTCAGATTTTGTCATTCTGTTTTCCTTCTCTTTTGTCTGTTTATGGGGATCATTCCTCGGGGGAACTTTATCCAATGGCTTATTTAAAAAAAGAGATAGGCCAGGTCAAACAATAAAGTAAAGTGCATGTCTAAAATTAATGTCTAGTCTCATTTTAATTGTACCAGCAAATCAGCTCCAGACTCTGCTAATTCTTTAGCTTTCATGTGAGTTGACCAGGTGCTGAGATCATTTAAAAATGCTTGCACATCTTGTCCATTTTCACGAACTTGTTTTTGCACAGTAATTGGATTTGACATTGTTTAAAAATAATAATTAACCCAATCCAACCAATATTACGATTACAGCAGTCGCCACAATACAACTTGTAGTTTTTCGTCAATTATGACTTATCAGTCCAGTTGTAGTTGAAGTTACCAAAATTAGTCGACATTTTTTTTGCTAGATACCCTTATTTAAAAAAAAATAAAGAATTTCATTTGTTCTATGGTGCTGCTGCTGTGGATGTAGTTACTTAGGAAATGTTTTGGTTTGATTTTCTTGTGCACATTCTCAAGATATCTAGGTAGCACATGTTCTTTATTAGATCAATGGCAAATGCAATGAAGGAAAAAGTAATTTGGTACAGGTGAGAAATGAAAGGGTTAAAACTCCCACCCGATGGTGGATGGTTTTGGTTATTAGGGAGGAGGAGGAATGAACTTGGAGGAACCCATTCACTCCTTATCTCAGCAAAAGTTCCCCTTCTTCTTTGTGAGCAAAGCTGTTTTGCTTTGTGTTTGATTTCCCTGATAAAGGGTTATCCATTTTTTACACAAATACAATTTACAATTTAGCCAACCAAGAGGTAAGAACATCTGTAGGCATGCATATAGGGTAAAAACATCATCTGTCTATGCAAAACTGTCTATTGATCTTCATCACTATGTATAAGCAGGCGAATTTCTTGAATCCACCCACCCCCCAAAAAAGCCATTTTTCTTTGTTCATGAAATGTGCAGAGCTTTTAATTAACCTTCACACTAAATGACACAATAATTATATAACATTACATGAAAATCAAACATTAAATTCTTAGCTTGATATCAATCGTGTCGGTGGTATTGCTAGAAATCAATACATCAATCATGAATTATAGATCAATCAATCAAGTAGTCAAGTCCCCTCTTGAAGTGATTTATTTTTATACTCAGCAGATCATTCAAATCAAATAAAAACAAAACACTTCTAACTATAATTTATCAGATCCTGCACACGCCATTCAGATTACCAATATATGTTATCTGACATAACTCCACATAATATGGTCATATGTTTATGTCGATTTCAAACTACCATTTTGACATTATCTATTGGAAAATTATGTAACGCGATAAATGAAATGATAATGATCGCATATAAAATGAGCGGATTTTCCAATGAAAAAAATTAGTTCCAAGTTTGTGATTTCAAAATGTATTCCAAGCTATTAGCCCTGTTTTCCTTAGTTGCCGTGGCAACTTGCCACATGCGCATTTTGGATCCTCCTGGAAGAACATCCCTTTGGCGATTTCCAGAATACGAATATCTTAACCCCGAGGTGATCGACACTGACGACCAAATGTGGTGCGATAACATTCGGCAATTTGAATATGACAGCAGATGTGGAGTTTGTGGTGACCCTGCGGATCAGCAAACTCCCAGATTTAGCGAATACCAAGGGCGCTACTGGCGGGATGTAAAAGTCAGAACGTATAGATCTGGTGATGTAAGTGATTCATTAGTAAAATGTAAATAGTTAAAATGCAATTCATTAAAACACAAATTGAAGTTTAAAATGTTTTTATTTCTGTAGACAATCCCAATTTACTTGCAAACCTACGCTCCACACGGTGGTGGCGTTGAAGTACAAATTTGTAACCGCGTCCCAGAAACAGAAGACTGTTTTGTTCCCATGGTTTTAGGAAATGGTGACACATATTGGCCAATGAGATTGGGAGATGGTGACACTGAGATTAAAACAACTGCTAAAATTCCCGATGGTATGAGATGTGATCACTGTGTTATCAGATTTCATTATAGAGGTGCCCAAAACTGGGGCACCTGTGACACCTCCAGAACATGTGAGTGCGACCCCAACAGTGGAAACCCACCAGGTGGAATGGGATGCTCCGAACAACAGACTTTTAGGGGTTGTTCAGATGTTAAAATTGAATAATTAAATTGGCAAATAAATTGTATCTAATAACTAATATTAATTTTTGTGGATAAAAAAGTAGTTAAAAATGTCAACTTCAATTATCAATCAAAGTTGTTTATCAATCATAATCATTTATTAACATATTCCACTCCTCAATAAAATTAAGTCTATTTCTATCTACAAGTGTCATTTGATAAGCATTTAATGGAAAAAGGCAATTGTATTGTAAAATCAATGATTCCTGGAAATCGTTTAAGCTTGCAGCAGATGAAGGTGGTGGTGGTTTTTTTTGCAAGCCTACGATACTTAAAAGACCCACGATAATTTTTGACTTGAATTTCTCGAAAAGTTGAGCTTGAAAATAATAATAATCAACATTATATGGAATATTTTGCGGAAACATATATGTATAATTTAAAAAATGACTTCTTAACCCTTTTACCTTGTAATCTAACTATCTGCTTGTACTTGGGCTTTGCATTCGTTTGCAAGAATCATGCGTACACATATTTTGCACTTTTTGCAGATGTGTAATTTTTACTACAATTTTTGCGTATCAATTCCCTACTAGGAATCGCGGTTGTCATGTCATTAGAACGGATCAGCTATTATCCATTATCCGTAATTCCCAAGAACATTGATTTTTATTACCAGGTAAACGATGGGGCATTTAAAATTCCAGTGTTTCTGTCACTTGTTTTCTAAAACTTGGAAATAAATCCATTTTCTGGGGACATTTGACATTTGTTTTATAGTTTCCTTCGTTTTCTGACACATTGCATTTTAAAAATCAAATACGTGTCGCTGGATGATTCATCATTTGCATCTTCAAGATTACATCGTCTCGTGATTCGTCGTGATTCATGTTTCTTCGAATGAATCATTTTTTACATTTATTCTTCTAAGCTTCTTGTTATACAACCTTTTTCGGTTCCTTATTCAGTTAGACATCGTAAAAATGCATATATATTGCGTACCGCACACTTTATATTATACCTCCACAATTCACATCATCTCAGAATATCTTCACAGATTTTATTTTCATAAACAAATCTCTGTTCTGCCTGCATCTGCATTTGCATTACATTCACTTCCTCCCTCTGTCCTTCTACCACTTATCGCACATAGTTATCATCATTGTCATATCATTACGCTGCATTATCCTCATCGCCATAAAAATGTTCGCTTATTTCGCCGTATTCTCTTCACTTTTATAACCATAAGAACACGTGTAGCATTTAGCAAGCATTACACCAGCCAGCATACCAACCAATTTCAATATCAAATTATCTCAGTCACCAAAAAGAAGCCTTTTTAGCAGTCCATTTCATCATCATCCTCGTCGTCATCGTCACACACCGCAAGATAAGCTCAAAAAGTTTTTTTCAAGGAAAACACGAAGGCCAAGAAAAATGAAAACGACAAGACAAGCTGTGAACACAAATTATTTTTTGTCAATGGCAGTGGCACACGTTACAAAAAAATGCCTTAATGCATAATAATATTAATACACTGCTGCTTGCATTATTATTGCACTCCATCAATATTTTATGTGGACTCAGATCAGGCAACCTAAAATCCATAGCCTATTCTTCCATATAATCAGCCAATTTTTTTTGCTTTGATTACTTTACTGAATGCTTTTATAGCTTTATCATATCGCACACACGACTACGTACAAATACGTCTATCCATCTATCCTCCTGTTCTGACTCCTTCCTGAGATGATGATAAAATTTGATCATCAAAAATTTTATCATATACTTTCCTGTATGGATACATTACTTAATGTGTAGACAAAAAAATCAATAATTTTTTTTATTACTTATTTGCCAAATACTTTACTCCATCTTATCCTCAAAAGTGTGAACACTTAAATGGATTGTGAGTCTGTTTAATCTTTTGATTTTAAGCACAGTACATAGTGCAGACTACATGTATGCCAATGTTTTATAATCATTTTATTAACATAAAAGGGTTAAATATTTTAAAATCCTCTTCCTAGTAAACATTTTCAAATAGTCTATTCTTTTTCCTTTTAACAACGTTTGTTATTCGACCCATCATCATCATCCCCACCGCCCCCACCACTTGAACTTTACATATGTATCACACATGTACAATTATCGATATGAAATTGCATCATTCTTTCTTTCTCTTAAAAATTCTCACACATTTTTATAAACACAAACGCTTTAAAAAATATAAAACTAATTTCTCATATAAAATCAAAACAGACTTTTATGCTCATCTTCTCCTCACCATCACCTCAGTCATCAGTGGTCAATTATGTTGCTTGTTATAATAATGAAAAACCAGATCAATGTACGACAAAAACGTCGCAAAGACTTAACTTATCACATTGGATGAACATAAGTGTAAAAGATCGGTCACACAAGTACAACACTTCGTGTCGGTAATGTAATGTCAAGTAAAAATATACTTGAATCTGAAAGTGCGTTGGTCGTAAAAATAATCTCATCTTAATCTAATCTGCACAGCATATCAAACAGATTAGCGAAAATCTTTAAATTTTAAATCTCTTAACCCATTCTTTCCCAATTAATTTTATTACTATAACAACCAGCCAACCATAAGTCAATACATTTTTTACGACAAAGTTCCTCCTCCACTCCTCCTCCTCCTCTCATCATCCCAATGACATCCCCGTCCATATCACATCTCTCCACTCAATATTCAATTGACAAGCCCATGCACGCAGCAGCATCACCAAAAAACTTAATATCTTTGTCCTTCGCTGTTTCTCATCTCATCTCTCATCCAACATCCACCAACCATCAAACTAATCTCGTTGTTATGCTTATACTACTAAACTAAAGCCAACCTAATAATTTTAATGGATATCATTCCTATTCACTTTATTAGGACAATGACGAGAAGAGGAGACCGTCACTCATGACATGACGCTGGCATGGCAATAACGCTTATGGGCGAATATCCACTTCTTCTCTTCTCCTATGATTCACCATCCACACTCGCACAGAGATCTCATTGCATATTTCGCTGTTTCATTTCACATTTTCATGCTCTTCATGATATCCAATTCATCTCATCTCTCAATCCTCATCTCAACTTCTGATCATCATCCTCATCATCGCATCACCATCATGATGAGATGATATGCATGTTTTTAGTTTTCGTTCTCGTTCACTCAGAGATTCTATTATAACACCACCGCCAACCAACCATCGCTTATACCCAAACTCCACCACAAAAGATTACGCACGTACAAAATTCAGCAAGATCTCATGTTATCCATCCATGTTCACTATTATTTATACATACCGTGTCCGTCCTTTACAGTATCCGTTCTCAAATAACCATGTACTCTACATATTTTATTTTTCTGCAAAGTTAAATGAATGACAACGTTTTTTTTTCTCTATATGATCATCAATCACATCATCATAATCATCATCCCATCCATCCATCCCCACTACCTATCTAACTAAATACATCCATAAAAATTATACACATACCCATTTTTACTACATTATCAATCCATTCTTCAATTTTTCTACAGTGTTCCATAAGCCATCACTTCAATTTCATAATCACCATCATCATCATCATTTGTACCATGTCTATAGACACCATCCGTCCGTATCCACCAAAAATCTCCAATGACTTGATATGCACTAGGTTTTTATCCACTCCACAAGCTTTGACTTGACAAAAACGTCCTTTTTCAGCTTTAACCTTACATTTCATTAATATCATCATGATCACAACATCTTCGCATTTCGCAGTCAGATATTACATTTTTAGTGCTTGTCTGCTGCTGGTAAGCTTAAAAAGCTTATACTTTTAACATTAAGCCCTCTCTCACTCTTCCCTTGTCTATTTTTTCCCATTCTCTTTTAAGCTTATACTTCGTTTCGTTATTCAATTTGGATATTCTCTATTTTTCCTTCTCGGTCGACACTCTGCTCTACCACTACCAACATCACCACCACCGCCGAGGATATCATATTTTTTTTTGGTGATCTGCTCGATATGCTTTGTTCAGAGTATATCCTTGCTCACATAATAATCTACCTACCTTATTTTATACCATGCACCATTCCCCACATGCCATAATGGCATGCGTATCACTCTGTTGTCGTCGTCGTCGTTTTTGTGCTTGTCTTGTCCTCCTCCTCCTCTCCTCTGGCCTATCTTCCTACTTTAAATACTTTTAGGATGGAGGTTGGCTGGTAAGCCAGCAGAGACCCAAGACCAGAAGAATATCATATTTTTTTTTGTGCTGGGTCCCGAACTAAATACACATGTACTACACTTATTTTACACACAGAGCTCTCTTTTGCTTTTTTATGCCTTTCAATTGAAACTCTCTGTGAAAGGGTTATACACACTGAGTTGACTTGACTATACCTTATGCTTATACAGAACAAAAAACCTCTCCACTAAAACCATGGACGGATATGCTCTTTAGGATATCAAAACAATAAATGCAGTAGTTTGTCTCTTTTTGTAATATCCAATGCATTCAATATTTTTTTCCTCCTACAAAAATTGTACACAGCCAAAAGCACTGCGACTCTTACCATGTCCAATTCTCTCTTAACCCTTTTTTCCCACTAATCAACCTAATCATCATTGTCATTAAGTGGCTTGGCTTAGATAAAATACATGTCCAAAATATATCAAGAGTATCAAGACAACCCAGTGTCTACATTCACCATACCAGTATCATAAATAAAGCTTACCAAGTAGAGTATAATAAATAAGTAACGTACAAAATTATTTTTTTAGTAAATCCAAGTCACTACACTTGACTCTCATCATCATCATTGTATTATTTTCTCTGTCTTGTTTCTATTTTTTTGTGATGTGAGTTCAAAAAAAAAATTTGACATTTTTCCTAGAATCTCACTCAACCTATTATTCATTCATATTTCTTGGATACGACACGGACACGACATCCGACATCCCACACACGACAACGCTGACTGTATGATAAGTGCTGTTATCATATCACTATCACAGTCCATTTAAACTTTTAACCCAAAAAAAGTATTATCAACCAAGAAACTCTTCCTATTCATCTTTATAAAATTATTTTGAATCTCACAGAAAAGTTATCACATAAGTTATCATCATCATCATCAACATCATCATCACCTTCCTCACCTTTTTTTTAACATACAGTTAAAATATTTTTTTCTTCTTTAAACCTATTATTCTTGTATACTGCGTGGCATTGCATTGTCTCTTGTCTTTTCTTGTGAGGATTGCATTGCATTACGTGTTTAGTTTAGTTTAGTTGGTGGTGACATGTGACCTTGTTTTTTAATAGGCTGAAAAAATATATAAATGCAATTTCAACTTTGTAAAAAAAATAACTTTTAACTGTAATGATTATTATGATGAGAATGAGAGATCGTCATATGACGTAATCAGTGAATAAGCGAACAAGTCAAGTCAAGAAGAACAGACCCCAAAAAAATATTTACGCTGCTTCTGGTGGTGGAGGACTGGACATTATCGTCATCATTATCATCATCATCGTCATCATCTTTCTTCAACAAGTCAGGATAAAACTGCTCTGCAAAAACTCTGCAATGTGTTACGTTACTTTTATGTTAAGCCAAAACTGAATTGTGTGTTAGGAAGATGGGCAGTGCTTCTTTTCGCTGTTTTTTTCCCTATCAACCAACCTCTCTGTTAAACTAGCAAACTTTATCTTTTCGCGTTTTTTGTGGTGGATGGTGATTGTGAAAGCGAAACAATAAATTAGAAGAATAGGATATTCGCTTCCATTTTATTCCAAAAAGGCAAATCAGCGACAGCGAACAGCGATTGTGGCTGACTCACAAACAATTCAGTTGAGAGCCAGAGAGCTCATCTGACTATTGTAGTATGGCAATGGCATGCATCATGCATTCATCATCATGATCATCGTCATCATCATCATCGACATGATAGGATATTTTGATAACGTTCGCTGAAGATTATAATGTGATGTTATGCAGGCAAGGCAGAGGTAGATTTACATAGACAGGCGGACTAACTTCCAAATCCAATGGAACTGAATTGATGACGATAATGAAAATTTTTTCGTTCGCTTTTGCTTCAATGCATTGTTGATATCATCACAGTATCAGAGCAAAAAGGTGAAGACAAGACAAGACAAGGAGGAGAATATGAGATGAGGCAACCTATTGTAAAAGTGGTGGAGTATATCATTTTTAATGGAACGTTAAATTAAGGTTGCGTAACTTGAAAAAAAAGGAGAAGGAATCTCAGGGTGGGCAGACAAATGGGAAGAAAGTATATATATTTTTTTGAAAGGATCTGCTGTTTTATATATTTTAAAAGAAGGAAATGTTAAGCCTGGAGTTGAGTTGATAACCAGGTAAATTAATTTGTAAATTAAGAATATAGAGAATTTGTGCGACTGGTAATAAAAATAATAATGATTTGGTAATCTTTTGAAATTCCTAGGTCGAGTTTGAGCTGAATACTGAATAGATAACCTTGTGTGATGTGATAAGAATAAGAATCTCCTTTGAAAAGAAAGTACAGTGAACACAGTTGGTGGGTGATATATAAACAGTTTGATAAATCTCTGTGAGGAATTAGTCAGTTAAGTTGTGAAACTAACATGAGCAAAGTGGACGTGCAAATGGTATCGTCCGAAATGTCGGGGTTGAAAGATAACATGTGGAAGTTAAGTGGGAGGGTGCAGCTAATGGAAAAATTTATTCAGAAACAATTTGGTAAGTTAGTTGAAATACTAGATACTAGCCGATACAATAAGGGTTGAAGAGTTAGTTAATTATGATTGTCATCTTTGAAAAAATTACAGGTGACGTTTTCTGGGATTTCGTACAAGAACACGCCGCAGACACCGCAGACTACGATGATCTTCCTCGTTCGCCCACGCCGCCTCTAGCGCCAGCGGTGACTGTAACACTAATCCAGTCTTCTACCTCCGGTGGAGGAGCTGCGTGTTCCTCTTCGTCCTCAACTTCCATTCATTCCTCCAATAATTCAGAATCTTCGTCATCTTCTTCGAGCAATAACAGCACATCCGGTGGTGGGCCACCTCCACCGCCTCCATTAATTCCAGCTTCCAATTTAGCCGCAATAGCTAGTGTCATAAATGGAGGAGGTGGAAATAACCACCGTTCAATTTCCAGTCGTTTTCTTCCTAAAAACTTGTCTACTGCGAAATCAACCACCAAACCAGTATTAAAAGCTGCTAGTTTATCGATAGCTTCTTCAGAATCTCACTATCACAATAATAATCATCATCAGCAACAAGGTGCACCCAGAATTATGTCGACACACAGTCTATCTCCAGGCAGGTTTTTTTAAAAATTGATGTGGCTCTTGTACTTTGTAGATAACTTATAAAAGCAAATGTTAATAATTTTTTGGTAAATTTTGTAGAAGATCGAAAACCCATGAAACAGGTGGTTCGTGGAGGTGAATCCATTTTAAAATCGTCATTAAAGGCATCTCCACTCCCTACTGCGTCGGCAACACACAGGGTCAACAAGTCAGCTGGTGGATTGCGTGCTGGATGCACGCCTCCAACTAAGCCATTAGTTTTGAAACGGGCGGCGCCTATTGAATTCCAAAGTATATAATTTTTTTTATCAAATTCTAATTATTTCAAATGCATTTATGCTCAATCATTTTAAGCTTTAACTTTTTTTGTTTTAAAGTCGACGAAGAAGAAGAACACGATGAAAAGCGAATGATGACCACAATCGAAAATATGATGGGTTACTCCAATAACAGCAACATGTCATCCTCATCCAATCGTTCTGTCAACATAATCCGAACTTCCAGCGGTATCAAAGCGGAAACAGACGGTTACTCCGCGGCCCATAACGGTTTCCTCCGTGAAATGAGACCAAACCCTTGTCACACTCGTTGTCAAAACCGGTGTCACGACATTTGGACGGATGGTGATCGCATGGATGTTTTTCAGCTGTACTGGTCCATTGCCACAGAAGACGAGCGTCGTCAATGGGTTGCCGAAAGGATAGAAAGAGTGGACATGGCCACCAAAAAAACTGAGTATTCCAATTTCCGGACGTGCACATTTAAATATTATTTTCCACATCCGGAAAATCCGAGAGTACAGGTGTGTAAAAATTTCTTCCTGGCAACCATCGACGAAAAGAGGAGCTACGTGGAGAAAATCGCACAAGAGGTGAAGGGCATCAGTGAACACTATTCCATTCAAGATATTCCATTCCGGAGAAAGAATCAAATGAAGGGTGGGGGAGGAGAAGAAGAACAAAGAGGCCCGAACGGCAATAATGGCTTTGGCATGGTTAATATGAAGAATCATAATCAATATGATGGTTATCAAATGGTGGGGTGGATGACAGGGAATATGGACGATCAAGATGAGCAGGATGATGAGGAATACATAGTGGGAGAGGGGGATGAAGAAGGTAAGTGGTATCATATTACCCCTAAAATAAATTTGCAAAATATAGATAAAATCAAATTTCCTAGAATATAATGTAAAAAAATTGTATTTTAAATATTTGTTTTGATTTGATTTTACAGGCGACGGAATGGAAATGGAAGAAATGAGTGCTTAAATTTTGAGAAAAAAACTCGTTTTCTGTAAAGTTTGGTAACACGGTTTTTTAATGTGCGCAGTCTTTCCAAAAAATAGTTGACAAGTTTTTTCTGACAAGTGACAAGAAGAAAGCCATAAACTCGTTCCATGTATAAAAAACTATAATGAGTAATAAGTATAAGTATGTTTACGTTAATTTATCAGTATTTAAAACACGGAAAGGAATATGATTTTTCCTTTTGGATTTCCACACATCAGTATACAAACAAACTAATAATATTTCAACAATAACAAGACATGCATATGTATAATTAGCTATATTTGTAACTAGTTAGGTACATAACATTCAATATATTATCTCTTCTCTTGCAATCTCAACAAC
>JAQFZH010003719.1:0-13308 GCA_034695485.1 Entomobrya nivalis | reverse complement strand
AATATTTTTATTTTATTTTTAAGGTAGCGCATTTACGCTACCATGGTAGCGTATTTATGCTACCAAAAGGTAGCGTAATTGCGCTACCATGGTAGCGTATTTGTGCTACCATGGTAGCGTAAGTACGCTGCTGATCCTCCACTGTATTTTACAGTGCACATACATAACTGTGATACGTTAGGAAAAAATTTCGGGCTATATAAACTTTATGGTAACATTACGTACATAGCTAAACTACAAATTCACTGCAAAAATCGATTTACGGCTTTATATTCATTTAAATCGAATTAAAATATAAGATACCATCATTGAATCTTGAAAGCGTCAGTAAAACGTGAAAAAAATTTTTTTAGAGGAATAAATTTAACTTTAATTCATAATATTCGTATCGCAATTCCATTGTAGCATCGTGATACTCGTAAAATATTTTTTTTGTGATTGGCTTACATTGGAGAGAAATAAATACAAGGACGAAGTTGTTTTAATACTAATATTTTAAGGAAAATTTTAACACAAAAATTATTTGAGTTGTACATTCATGGATGATCTTTTGAAAGGCGTATTGGAATATCGTCGTGTGGCTAAAAACCTTTTTAACCTTATTGACGACAGCGATCTATTCAATTTACCATAAAGTTGTGAGGAAAAATGCTTAAAGCAGGAAATATCAATGCAATTGTTAGAAGTTCCCATCAGGAAAAATAAATTACCATAATACAATTAAACCAGTGTTTAAACATCCACAAACACATCTTTTTATAATATAATTCGTATTCAAATTTTACATCGGGTCTACTAAACGATCATTTAATTAATTTTTGGATAGTAAAACATACTGACCAAGTATACAAGGTCGTGACTATGTCTAAACTTGTCTAAACATGAATTCTGTACAGTTTTTGTCAATAAATTATAGTGATTTATCATAACACGTAACATATGTACATAACAAATCGTTTACACGACTAAGTAACTTGAGAGTATTAAAATAGGCTACATTCAACTACTGATCTAATTCTAATTTGTTTGGTGTTATGAAAGAGATTCCACTACGACAAATCAATCCGGGTTTTAAATATAAACCATTACAAGAATTGTATGGGGATTAGTCGCTTTTGCCAAATTTTCTCAAGAGATTCAAAGTTGTAAAGACTTACGCTTTATTTGATATAACCGTAAACACATATTTCAAGGAAATTTAAAATGTGACTGCGTATATGGTTATATGCTTGCTATTCGGCACATAAAAAATATAAAGCTCAATTTTTAAATAACTGCTTTAAGAAATTGCGTAAAGAAAATATGATTAACCTCAAAGTTTGGGATCGTGAGACCTTGCGCCAAATTCGCAGGAAAGCCAACGGGGATACTTCTACCACAAACATTACACACGAGATTGATAACCCTCCCAATAATACAATGAATATTACAAGTATATTTCCATACATCGTAGCACTCGTTACTAATTTGGAGTCCAGTTTTCGGGGAAAATATTCCTTACCCACAAAACGCTTCCACCAATCAATTACACCGGATGCTTCAACACCACTTATTCTTCTCATTAGGAACGGTGGCACTAATCTGTCAAGATTAAACGCTATATTAATTTCTTTTAATATTTGACTACCTACGTTTCCATATGGAATTTCGCTTCTTTCCAATTGCTCAATAAAATTGTATGCCATATATTTTGGTAAGACTACTGCAGTCTTGGAGCACTTTTTTAACTCATTTAGCAAACGGTCTTCATCCATTCTATACACTATATCTGTAAACCTTTTATCCAAAATCATATGGTCCTTTATACTTGCTTTCAAGAACAACCCATGAAATTCGTCAACAATTCCTCTGAGGAAGGTAATTACCTTCGGATTAATCTTTGAGCATTTATGCAAGTTTTCAAGTGACAGTTTCTCATTTCCATCCGATATCCCAGTTAGTGCCAAATCGACTTCGGAATGAGATAACGAATATCCTGTCATTGCAATATTGTGCTGATTTACAATTAGAACTGTTCGATTACGAATATATGATAAAGGCCAGGTAGTCATGTCCCTCATTCTTGTGTAAATTGTGAAGTTGCCCTGGACTAGCTCTTCAAGTGTGTCATACAAAACCGGACTTCGGTGAGTTATCATATTGTACACGTTATTATTCTTGTATGCATTGCTAAGCACAACGCCACCCAACAGAAACCCACTTAACAAAATACGCATGTGCTGGACCTTGAGTATACGTGGTGTAAACGAGTCCCCTTGCTCAACCAAATCTTTAAGCGCCATTGCTATGATGTCAATGATAGTATATGGAAAGCTATACATTCTCCAAACTGCTACGGATAACAAAATAGTAAATAATATTCCTGTAATCCAAGCATTCAAAGAATACACATTAACCAATGACGCAAATGGGAACGGAGAAGAACTCATTTGTCCACAGCTTACAATTCTCAATGTACTTAGCCTATTTTGAAACCAAATCATTTCTGTCTTAACGGTTTTTGAAAAAGATTGCTCAGATTTCCAGCTGAGCATGAAAGGCGAGCTAAATATAGTATCGTCTGAATATCTTTGCACAATGTTCCCGTTTTCACATCTCAAGTTTCCGGGTATATTGTAAGAATTGTTTATCATTATTGTATGTAAAATGTAAACAGTTGCATGAGCCATGCGTTCTAATAGACTTTGGAATATTCCTTTGATGAGAGTTTTCCTTTTGAAATAGTGATTTTCACACAAACGTATGTGCCTTTTCACAGCTTCGTTTTCGCCAAAAATACCATACATGGTATTATCCCAGCTAAGTTGTTCGTGTGGCGCTGGAAACGCTAATAAAATCAGTTTAGCGATAAAAAGTTTGGTAAAGTTTTCATTAGGAGATTCAAAGTGTGTAAATATTCCATTTTGCTTAAAAGTGTTCTCATTGTACAAACATGTGTTACAGAGTTTTAGAACTGAAATAAAGTGAATGCTACTGTAAATCTCGTAAAACGTCAGTTGTACGACTTTGGTAAAGGCAACCAAATTAATGCCATGGAAAACGTTATATCCGTAAAAATCGAATATTGGGCTTCGAGAATACTTCTTTTTAATCCATCGACTTACTATTGATATCCCGTTTATAGTGGGTTTTTCAACATCAACCAGGATTGTTATATCAAGAGCATTGAAAGAGGGAAGTGGTCGGAGTTTAGTTTCATATACATTTATACTAAATATGTTTACGTGGGCAAGATTTTCTAGTAAAGAAGTAGGGGTAAAAATGTTAATATCCAATTTACAGTTCCAAGGTTTCGAATTTGCTGCATAAGCAAACAGGTTGACTCTGTAGCAAAAGTCCACTGCAGGTTCGCCCCATAATGGATTGTTTAAGTAGTGCGATAATTGGCAGTTTGTAGAATTTTCGTACAGAATTATGGATTTGTTTATTATGGATTCAAATCCAAGTGGCACCAACAGATCCTGTTGGGTACTTCTGTGGAAATATACACCATTTTGGTACTTACTTATTGAAAGAAATGTTAGTTCTGGTCGACGAGTTAGAACTGGTAGATACTGCGATTTAAAGTTAATATTTCGATGGTTACTTATGGCAGCAAAACAGTGTTCAGATGTAAATAGTTTCAGAAATGGATTTATATCAAGAGACGTAGGATAATCATTGTTAGTTGGATTGAGTTCTGCCGTGACCGATTTTATCAAATCTGATGCATATGATAAAACTGTAACATTATGATGCTCGATGTAGGTTTGAGTCCATAAGTTTGCCAAATATGTTGAGTTGCTATGAACTGTTGTAATGATGATATTGTAAACGATTATTGCAATGCCTAAGTTGTGGATTGCCATTTTGTAGGTTTATGATATTTGAAAGTGAGGCGATGAATACGAGCTTGTGCTGGCTTCCTAGAAAAGGTTACTGGACTGATGTGCGTAGTTGAGTTTTTTACGCTGTTGGGAGGTATTACATGCGTGTTCTAGTTTACATATCACATTTGAGTATTACATTTTTCGTTTTAGGTAATTAATTTAATATTTTATAAGATATATGTGATCGTAAGTACTATTTTATTTGACCCGCAAGGCACATGTGCTAACTGCTTGTGCTTCAACCGTTTTTAATTACTCTTATTTACGTTATAATTCTTTCTTAAAAGCTACATAAATTTATTAAAACACTTTTACCGATCAAAAATTTAATTTATGATGACAAATAAGTGCTATCAAAGCAATTTAATTATCTTTTTTCCGGTGAACCAATTTAATACAAATTTACTTAATTTTAAATTTTACTAGAGGCATATCTTTTAACCAGTTTATACTGATGTTGTATGTCTGTATAAAGTTATATATAATATAAAATCAACGTATTGAACAAATACAAAGAGCAAATTTGAAAAATATAATTGATTTATAAAATATTAATTACAATTTTCAGTTGTAGAAAAAAATGCTTAAAAGTGTTGATATAGATTTATCATTTCAGGACTAATTAATCGTTTTGTTTGTGTATTATGGAGACACTTAAGTTTTTTACATGGACAGCTTGGATGGCTTAACAGAATGTCCGGGACCAAATGGAGAGGTCATTTACTCTAAAAGTTTTTCATGCTGCTAAAATAACTAATAAGTGCTTTTCAGGATGTTGATCTGTGTAAGACTCATCATAGACATCATTTACTGCAATTCTTGAAAACGCGAGCATGATATTCTGTTCTCTGGCCTCGAGCTTGTGTTTGAGTGTTTTTGCAAGTTTTTAAATGGTTTTTTCTCCTTCCCATCTGACATGCCGTGGAGTGCAAAATAGATTTCGGAATAAGATAATCGAAATTTTGTCATTGTAATATCTTGCTGATTTACAACTAGCACTGTTCTATTAGGAATAAGTGATAATGGCCATGTGGCCATATATTTCATTCAAGTGTATATCGTAAAGTTGTCCTTGACAAGTTCATCAAGTGTGTAATATAAAACAGGACTTCTGTCGGTGATCATATTGCAAACGTTGTTATTCTTATATGCGTTACTGAGTACAACGCCAACTAATAGAAACCCACTTATCAAAATCCGCATATGCTGCACCTTACACAAACGAGATGTAAATGAATCTCCTTGTTCAACTAAATATTTCAATGCCATTGCTATCGTATCTATTACGCTATAACGGAAGTCATTTATTCTCGAGGTTGCTATGGAAAACAACACAGTAAAAAAGATACCAGTTATCCAAGCATTAACGCTATACTGGAAAATATTATCTCCGTACAAATCAAAATTTGGATGCCGTGAATACTTTGTTTTAATCCATTGGCTTAATATTAAAAAATAACTTTGGGAGATGTCAACGTCAACTAAGATTGTTATATCAAGAGCATTGACAAACGGAAGGGGATTTAGTTTCTTTTCAAATACATCCATACTAAATATGTTGACATGGGCAAAATTTTGTTACAATGAGTGTGGAGTGAAAAGTTTGATATCTAATTTACAATTCCAAGGTTTTGACTTTTCTGCAAAAGTAAACAGGTTTTATTCGGTAGCAATATTCCACAGCAATTTCTCCCCATGGTGGATTGTTTAGGTATTGCGATAATTTGCTGTTTGTGGACTTTTCTTGCAAATTGAGTGATTTATTTTTTGTTGACTCAAAACCGAATGGTACAAGTAAGTCTTCGTGTATTTCTGGTCGGTTGTACATACCATTTTTGTATACATAATATGAAACCAAAAATATTTCAGGTCTTCGAGTTACTTTTGGTTGATTCCATGATTTGAAGTTGACATTTTGGTGTCAACACAGCAGCGAAACAATTTTTAGATGTAAATAAATTCAGAAGTTGACTAATATCAAGATACGTTGGATAATGGTTGGTACCGGAACTTTTTTCTGCCATAGCAGATTTTATCAAATCTGATGTTTGTAACTCATTTGTCAAATTTTTGTGCTTGATGTAAGATTGAGTCCATAAATCTGCCAAATAAGAAGAGTTGCTATGAACTGATGTAATAACTTTGTAAACGATTAACAATCTGGCTAAGTGGCAGATTCCCATATTGAAATATTAAGATAGCTTTAGATTTTTTTAAAGAGATTCATAAAATACGAGCGTGTGCCATCTTTCGAAAAGGTTCACCGGACTGAAGCGTGTAGGCGAGTAACTAAGCTGTAGTGAGGAGTTGCTCGTGCGTTCGAATTTCTAGCGCACCGTTAAATTTTATTTAGAGTAATTAGAATATGAAGTATATACATTACAGGGTTCGGTGGTTTTTTTGAGAATTTAAACACAGTGGACTAAATAATGTCTAGTGACGTACTTCAAATACATTTACTCTACTGTAATGCGCTCTGGAATGTTAACACGTGTTTAACGTTTGTTCAACTTAGGAAAATGTAAAAAACATATTGTTTTAAAAGAATGGTTTTACGGGGTAATTTGAGATAAGGCCCAGAGTCCGAATTGTGGTCCTTAGTATTATGTATAATATGTGTGAGTGTGGAATAATTAAGAAGACATTCTGAGGATTATTGTCGTTTTCCGTCAGAAAGATGACTGAAGAGTATTTAATAATAATATTCGCCAGATATCGTGAGATAATTGCATAGTTTGCATACAAAGTAAAGAAGTAGCATTACAATATATGTAGTAGGTCGCTTAACAAAATATAGTTGCTAGGTGGTAACAAAGATAATGATGATGATCATCATCAGCATGCAACAATCCTGCTTGCAAAAAATGCACATTCTATACATGACTTTTAATCAAATTATCAAACATCCGCCGATCCTACATACATTATCTCCTGACAATGTTACATTCGTCGTTACATATTAATTTGATTAAAACCTACTTAATTCATTCATAGATTTCAACAAAGTATTAATATAAAGATGTGAGATGGCTTTTAGTAATTAGAATATGTCATTTTTTTAAAATATGTTGCAAAACATTTATACATTTACATAATCAATATTTAAAACTTATATTAAACACCTGACTCGAAACATAAAATGGCCTGACATGATCTTAATATGGTTCAGTTTGAATCTTCGCCAAGTATAGTAACATTTGCTCTTTCTCAACCACTTATCCGTTATGATCCAACCCTAAACTGACTTTACCATGTTTCTGAAAATTATATTTTCTTTTATGGCAGTAATTGCGATAGTGAATGCCCAAAAACAAAAACCTGAGTCTTTTAGTCAGCTAGCTTGTGAAACATGTACCCATCATAGCGGATTTTGGTTAGACATGCGGCGTAGCATTTTGGATGTTCCCTCTTCATTGAAATATAGAAACGGATATTTCTGTATTTATGATTATGGTAAAAATGTCCATTGGATCTTACTGCGTGGATTTGATAAGGTCGAGACCTGCCGTAATGGATCGGAGACGTTCTATGTTTCTAAGGGTGGTAAGTGTATAGCATTTTATTATTACAATAATTTTTTATAAGTAATTAAGATGTAATATTATTTGACATAATAATAATTGTACAATATCCTATATGGATTTAAAAGTAACACTTCTTAATAGATATTTTTATTATTCTATTTTATTTATCCCAGGCGACGTTCTTAAGGTCATGGATGTGATTTTACAGCTTGAAACCATCAGCACCAATCTGGATCCATGCAGGAAAGCATTAAGACTTCGAACTCACTTACCGATGTTGAATCCTTTTGTGAAGGTGGAACCCGAGAATTTGGGTAAGACTCCTTCAGGTCGGACAAAATGGAATGCTTTGGAAAAGGTTCTGAACTACTTTAATTTGCAGTCCAGAAATAATTCTATTCAGCAGACTTTGGAAATGGCTGCGGCTTTTAACCCTTTACCTCGTCCTATGATGAACCTGGCTGAAGAAGAGGTTGCCTTATTTTCCACGGATGGCCCAAAGGGTACTACTACTAAGGTACCTATCACTAGACCTACGTGTTACTGTTAAACGTAATACTACACGTTTTATTGTTCCTTATTTAAACCCTGATGAGGAAAATTAAACTTAAAAAAGAACAATATTTTATCAAGAAATCCATGTAATTAACTGAATTTATATCCTTTTGTGTACCTACACAAGTATAAAAAGCTTATTAAGAGTATTCGCATGATTTTAAATAAATGAGCGTAATTATTTAACTAGACAAAAAACATTAATAATCCCTTTGTTTTTGTTCTATTGCAATTATTAGCTTTCATGATTAGGAATATATGTACTATACTAAACACCAAGATAATAACTATCATAATAATTTCGCATCATTTAACAAGTATGCGACAACCGTTGATCAGACGGCATCTTAATAGAATTTTTTTGATTAACGAGACGAAATTACATCTTGATCTATAACTTATATCTGTATATTGTTTCTTTAGAATTCATTATCATAAATTAAAGTCTGGTGAGAATCATATCAGCGCAGGGAAATAACCTCCTGGCTATAGATATAACAATTCACATGCATATAAAAGGATCCTGACAAAGTTAGTGCAATTAGAGATGCCGATCTCGTTCGTTTTATATTTATAAAATTAGAATTGCCTCCTGGCTATAGATATCATAAGTAATGCCTATATCTATTAAATATAACTCTATAGGTTTATTCTAGTGTATATAAGATTAAAATATATGTGGAATATTCATGCAAATTGTCGATTCTACTTCATATTCTAACCAGACATGGGAGTTTCAATAACGAGGTGAACGTGCCTAGACTGCAATGCAGATATCAGGAAGTGTTTCCTTTACCATTGCGATTGCGTGTCGTCTGACCTAAGTTTCTCCTTTTTGTAACCATGCACTTGGGCAGGCAATATTTCATCATTAACTTTAGAACTGCAATTTCTGGGCTATAAGTAAACACGAATTGCAAAAACATATCTCATTAGAACTTGAATCGTGAATAATATTATCATTAATAAAAAGTTTCATATTCTTATCTGTAGAGGTTACCCGTCGGTCACCTCGCTGCGATACAGCTTGTTCATTTCCTTGAGCTGACATCACACCAGCATGAGATGCTATTAAAGTATATAAAAGAATTAATTAGTATGCAGTCAGAAGCAAGGAGGACGGCCGAGTTCATTAAATGCAGTATTTCGTTATGCTGAACATAACAAATCTACAATCATACGTTTTCGTCTTAGTGACCTACTAAAGTAAAAAAAGAAGTTTTTTAATTTGCAACTGAATTTTATTAGAATACGCTCGAAGCGAAGTATTGCGCAAAAGATTACATGTTAAACTTTCATTTTTATTTATTGACGTCATTCATTATAATCGCTTTTATTAATGACGACTTCAGCACAGGTTACCATGCATGAAGCGGCCATGAATGCACCCTACTTATTTCAAATTTTTAATATTTTCATTTGATTAATGGCCATAAATGCCTCTTACTTGTATTCATGCATTTAATTTTTATATTTTCCTAAGCCCTTTTATTTAATATTACATGCAGCTGCTTGCTCTAAGCAATTATGTACCAAGCGAAATATTCATTGTAGATCATCATACCACAAAGTGATAGTTTAATAACAACAAGGCTGTACAAGTCATTAAATCCATTATTTATTTATTTTGGCTATTCATATTAGATGGCTCAGGACTTCGCATGGCGTGATCACTGCACAGCTCATGGGGCATTTTCTTATTCAATTATTAGTTATAGTTCTATTAAATTAAACCATAGTTTTATATTCATGATTAAAAATTAAATTTACTGACAGAGAGAACCATGTTGCTCGAGTCCTATCTATCGTTGGATATAACCTTTGAAAGGTTAATCGACTACTGTCGCTAAGGTTGTTTCATAATTTCTTTCTTCAGGAGAAGAAGTGAAACGAACGGCGGAGGAATTATCATCTCCTGCTCCTCTTGTAAGTATGATTGCACAACAAGACTTAAATAAACAGTACAGTATACTTATTATGCAAAGAAGTACTATTATATCCAACACCAAAATAAGAATCAAAAATATTGTGAAATAATACGGCTTTTCAACAAACACATGTTGCATAGTTACATTTACGGCTGGATGGGCAAAGGCATGTGCGGCTGGCAATGAGGCATAAAAATTAATATGCAGGGCTTCCATATACTTATAGTGATTTTGGGTGTGATTTCTTGCAGCAACATACCAGAGGAACTTTAAATGTAATTTTATCTGTATTCCCATTTTCAATGGACGCATTATTAGCCAACCCATTATCAGGAGTACATGCGACAATGGCCGTAATTATTAGAAGAATTATACTCATTTTTAAACTCTTTGAACTATAAAGTTATGCAAAAAAAAAATTCCAAATTTCAGTTTTATTTTTATTTCTTATCTTAAATTATTTGCAATTTCATTATTATGACAGTTACTTAGATGCTTTGTCAATTATGTGCCAGGGAGGAATTTATCTTCTCACCTATATTTATTTATTTTATTATTATGACGGATACGTAAAGGCGTCGTAAATATTATTCTTTGAGGAATTAATCTTCTCACCTTAATCTATTATTATGCTATTAATATTGTGGATACGTAAATGCGTCGTCAATATTATTCAGGGAGGAATTTATCTTCTTATCTTTACCCAAGTATCTTGTAGCAGAATTGTCTCGCATATTTTCTAGTTTCAATCCTCTTCATTTAGTATCTGTACAAGTAACAAGAATGTATAATGTGAATAATGAACACCTTAATTCTTGCAAAGGAGATTTGCTATAGGTAGCATACTAAAAATATTACAATTCTACAGAGAGAGGCAAACAATAATTTTACTTGACCATAAAGAATTTAGGAAGCCTTTCAGAAGAATATGTTATTCGATTTTCAGCATAAAAGAAAAAACAGAAGCCACACACACAATAAGATATTTGATCCCGCAAGTTTTTACCACTACGAGTATATATTCGTTTACGACGAGATTTTTCATGTAGCTTTCTTGTTAATTCATTATATTAATTCGGAAAAGGAAATGGTGTTTGTATTATAATCCGACGATGGAAAAACTTGTTTGCGTAGCCATTCTATGTTATCGTTATCCGAAGGCACCCGTAATAGCATAAATTTTAAGTTGAGGGATTTTAAAAATATATCGAAAGAAAAATTAAATTGAACGGGTAAAGGTACTATGGATGGGTAAAATAATAACCTATAATGATTACGGACATCTATTTCAAGGTCGGGGAGCAGACATGAATGAAAAATATCATTAAGGGAGATTTTAATGAACAGCTACAAAACCCTTGGTAGACTGGTGGTTTTATAACAGTAATCTCCTCCAAGTCTGTGGAGGCTACAAAGCGCACAGGAATATGTGTAGCGGAGGCGGATCGGGACATGACGATTACAACATGGATCTAACTGTGGAGTCTCACAGTTAGATGAAAAATACACACTCACACAGAAAGAAGTAAAAAGAAAAATGAATAAAAATGAGGGAAAAAATTATTTCGTCTTACAATGCCCAAGATGCCTTCATCGCACGTTAAAAAGTGAAGAGCTCCAACGAATGACCCGTGGACACGTTGTACAAAGTCACCATGTTGTAAAATAATGGTTTTACAGGGTAATTTGGGATAAGGTCCAGTGTCCGAATTATGCTCCATAGTATTGTGTAAAATATGTGTGAATGTGGAACAATTAAGAAGACATTCTCAGGATTATTGTCGTTTTCCATCAGAAGGGTATTTAATAACATTCGCCAGATAATGAGATAGTGAGATAATTGCATAGTTTGCATACAAATTAAAAAATACAGGTAAGTCATACGATAAGGTTGTACAATAGAAAACATAACAAAAGTAACATTGCAATAGAGGTAGTAGGTCGCTTAACAAAAGATAGTTGCTAGGATGATGATGATCATCATCATCAGCATGCAACAATCATGCTTGCAATAAATGCACATTCTAGACAAAACTTTTAATCAAATTATCAAACCATATTAACTAATAGAATCTTTCACATAACATGTTATAATCGTTAGTCTCTTATGTACCAAATTTCCACAAAATCACATTTAGTATAGTCTTTAAAAAATTGTATGAAATTTTAATGATATAATTTATTAATTACATGTTATCCGTTTTTAACATAAGAAAGCAAATCATGAAATTAAATTTGAACAGCATAAACGTGCTCTATATTTAAGCTAAATAAATAACGTTATTTTTTTTCAAAGTTAAAACTATGCTTAAATCATTTTTAGAACGTGGAATAATGTAATCTTTAAATAAGGATTACTAGCCATGCATTTGAACGAAGCCTATTCTCTTTATGATGATTTTAGAGTTTTTCTGGTTTTGGATAACTACTTAAATTTGAAGTTTAAATTGTTTTTTAAAAATTATATGTGTAGGAATGAGGCAGAAGCGAGTCTTCTTGAGTGTGCTTTTTTACAGAAGCTATTAGGAATACGACGCTAATAAATTCTATTAGGATAATGAAAAATATATTTTATAACACATCGCCTAGGACTACCTCTTTAATATTAATTTTAAATCCTTATTCATCTGGTTCTCTGACTAATGCAAACTAAAAAGGTGCTTAAGTATATTTAAAGGTAAAGCAGTTAGTTCATATAACAAATTAAAATACTTAATTAAATAATTTTTTTAGTAAGCAAAATATAAAAAGCTCTCGTAATATGGTATTTTATTTATTTTTAATTATGTTTTAAAGCTATATCCAAACCAATTTATAACCGAGAATTTTATTCCGAACTTGATAGAATTTGATCCCAAAAAGACATCATTTAAGACAAAAAACCATACCACAAATCGATGCATTTTTCTTTAACCATCAAAATTGTATTTTTAAATGTCAAATATCCACCACAAACCAAATATAACATGTTCAAACCTAACCACACTAAAACTGCAAAAACTTTCCTAGCAATAACTTCACTAAAAACTGCACTCAAACTTATTGCAATTCCAATAAGATACAAATAAAATAATGTTTGCAAATTTGACTGTAAGTCTAAAGACTTCACAAGTGAGTACATCCCTCCTGATTTACTTCTGGTGTACTGAATTCTATTACCCGAATACCGCTGTCTTTCGTAAAACCATTTCAACTGAAAGTATATCCCATTTTCAAAAATCTTCCGAAAAACGTATGGCACCTTAGAACCTCTCGGATTTTCAAAATTCCATCCCACAAAATCATTCATAATAGTTTCATTACCAATAAAGAATTTTTTGTTCGGATAATGTGTCTTATAGTACTTTTAGATTTAGATTTAGATTTATTGAGTCAGTAAAGAGCAGCAATACATTACAAAGTAATAATGATTGAAGGGCTCGTCTTCGTCAA
>JAQFZH010003718.1:0-13308 GCA_034695485.1 Entomobrya nivalis | reverse complement strand
ATTCATTTTTTATCATTACAATTTCTTTGAGAAGCAGAAATTTGTAGCATTTTAATTTCATGACACAGTCATATTTTCAACAACTCAATCATTTAAAGGCTTCACATTCATCTTAAACTATCTAACATTTTGGCTAATCATTTTATCCATCTGAACTAGAAACAACCGACACCCCGAAGTTCACGTAATCAGATTCCCCTGGTTGCGTCTCTTCAAAGATATAAACACTCAATTTTAAGCATTGCACTGGCGTCCTTCCTATAGATATAACTATTTATGATTCTCAATTTGCCCATTCAGCTTAACATGTAGATATCATAAAATCACATAAGGTATAGTGACCGGGTCACGTTTAAAATGAAGTATGTTTTGCATCAACATTTCCTGGATTGGTGATTGGAAACATTAATTATTGAATAATCATTATTCAATAATGTATCTTTGTTTGTTGAACATTAGTACAAATAAGCTAGCTCTAAGTTTTTCACATTACACTGTATGAATTATAGATTGTGAATTCCTCACGCAAACAAGTATTTTTTGATCACATCAATCATAAAATCTAACAAATTTGTTAAACATGATATATCAAAAAGCAACTGATGTTTCATAAGCAAAGAATATGACACCTCAGCTCAAACAAAAACTTCCAATTTTTATGTGCACGTATACAAATAATCGATAATGTTAAATAAATAATTTTAAATGGATTGATTGGATTTTTGTTAGGCCAAAAGCATAGTCGTTGTCATGTCAACAACTTGCATAAATGTGTTCAGAAGTGTACAAGGTTCCAAATGAAAAAACGGCCCAATGTTCACCCTGATTGGCAAGCAGGATTTAATATTACTACGACCCAGAGAACTAACATGCTCGTTTTCCCAATAGTAGAAAAAAATGTTTACCTCTTGTAGAATAATCATAGCAAATTTGTGAATTCCTATTGTGGTGGCCGCAAAAAAGATATCCAGCGCAGCAAGCATTGTAACCACCATGATTGGCAGCTCAGAGTGTAACTTAATTAAAGAAAATGTACATACAACATTAACCACATAACCGCCAAACAATAAAGTTGGGAAAAATACGTATCCAAATGCCAAAAAATCCCACCAAATTAAAAACGTTTTTCGATATGTTTTGACGGCTGTGATGACGGCGAGTTTTTTACGCATTTTGTTGGAATTCTGATATGACTTGGTTCTCTTGTAAATGTTGCCTTTGATGTAACTTGATTCCAGAAAATATTTCGACTCGACGACAAATATCATTATGGATGCCACTATATGAATATGTTGAATAACAACCAGGGTAGCAAGATAAGCAATGTATGAGCTGCAAATGAGAGTTCCAATATAAATATTTTTCATCCAGGATTCAGGAAGATAGAATCGTAAAACTGCATGGATTTCTGTGTTATTAAATACGATTGGAAGTGATGCCATGGCAAATGGAACGACAAAGACGAAACCAGCAATGGCGTACAAGAGCAATGTGGGAACATCCAGTTTCTCAACTAAATTTTTAAATAAGCTTTTAGGAAAATTTAGAAGAAAAAAGATTTTTTTAAAGGAAATTTACAAGCTTGCCTTTGATTTTGCGATGATTAAAAGCTTGGTTTAAAAACCAGCTGTAGTTATCCGTTTTATTCCACATTGCCCAAGCGAATGCTGGACAAATCAAGGTTATTCCCCAAAAGAGAAAGTCAATAATGAAATCCGTAAACGTCATGGTAACTTCAGAGCTGTCTGTTTTTAGGTAATAGATGCATCGTGCAAATGCAACAATGCTTGCTTGAGTTACGTGGGTGTTCATCCAGTTATATTGCTTACTGGTCTTATGAACTGGTTGGAATTTATGGGTTTTGGTGTTGTAGATTACCCGCTGCGGGTAGAGTTTCTGGTAAAATTTGGTAATTCTTAAGTAATGTTTCCACATTTTGAAATTTTGTATAAGGAAAAAAATAACCATCTGGCTAGATACTTTGTAACTGGGCCTCAGAACTACGTTTTAACTTTGTATTATTTCAAAGCTTTTGCTTTTTTGTAAAAAATAATTATTACCCGAGTGACTCCAGAATGGTGCTAACATAAATACTTGGGGAAGTAGTGCTGAGTGAGTTGTGTGATTTAATTAAGAAAGCTGCTGAAACAAATAAATTATTGAAAAATATTCTTTGGATGTATGCTTAACAGACAGGTGCCTTGAATTGGATTTTCAAAAGAATACGTGTGCATATATTTAATTCACTAATTAATCAAAGCTCGTCGCGTGTGTCAAGCAAATATTAAAAATTCAAATCAATTAAATAAATCAATTCAAATTTAAAAAAAGTCAAACTCAAGCAATCAATCAAGTTTTCTTTCTGTTTTTACTGTCTAAGAAAGCTCGCAATAATTATTATGAGTATTTGATAATATAAGAATTCTTCACACTGCAACACGCCCGTGAAAAAAATAATTTATTCTAAACTTATGTGTCGTAGAAAAAAATCTAACGAAAGGCTTACTTCTTCTAACTGTATAATCTTCTTCTTTATCTTATGTTATTTTTATGTTGCCACATTTTTTAGTTTGGTTCACTTCTAAAGAAAGTGAAAGAAAATAACAAAATTTTTATCACCAGCTAAATATATGCTAAATGTCTAGTTAATGTTTTAACATCCAAGAAATAAATACACAGCGTAGCATCCAAGAATTTAAAAAAAATTTAGTCACTATTTATTTTCCAAATTAATAATATTTAAATTCATTGAAAATTTGTTTCACAAAACTATACACAGTCAAGTATAATCTAAACATACGAGTGAGTATGCTTGTTATACAAAATATACCATCCTCCTATACTTTTGAACAGGTCCCACAGTTTGATAAAAACGCCCACCTTTATTTTATATTTCAATTCGGTCCTGTCGTTATTACAAAATGTGCATCTTTCTTGTATCTTTAATCCGATCCGCAATACCTTGTTAATCCAACTGTTGCTTTCGAAAAGCTCGTCATTCATAAAAAACTTTAGATAAATATAGAAGGTACGATATTTTGACTAATATCTAAGCTTACCAATACAAATATACATATATTACGTGCATCCACCTGTACGTATTTCCATAAGAACTGATTTTTTCTGCTTAGGTTTTTAATTTAATAGCTAATAATTCAAATTATGGACACATCCTAAACGAATTTTTTATATTAACTATTTTGTTGAAATTTGGCCAATATTTTTTTATATAATTATAGCTTTCCTATTATGCTTTGTTGATATCGTATAATTTTTTTGGAAAAATAAAAGATGTGCTGACATAAATACATTGATTAAAAATCCCATCAAATAATCAAAAATATAAGGAAAATATTTAATTAGAGTATAATCTTTTATTCTACTTCAAAAATAAAAATAAACTGTACACACATTATATTTAAAGTCTTACATGGACATTAACCAAATAAAGTTTTTTTTGCTGACCTTACAAGTTTTTGGATGGCGCTCAAGTTCCTTTTTTACAATTTTAGAAATATTTTAAGTATTCCTTGTCGCAGTTGAAGCCCTTTGTGATGAAATCCAACCAAAATAAGATTCTGTACATGTGGCGGAGATGCTCTTGCTTTGTCCCAGTATAATTCTTAGGGGTCATTAATATGTCATAGCATTCCCCTGAATCATTCTTGAAAAACTTGTGTTTGTCAATCAGCTTTCGTTTTTCAGCGTTCTGCTTCTCAGTGGAATCCTGTGAAGCTCCAGCTGCACCAGTGGCTTTGGAGGTTGATGGCGGCGAAGTGAATGGAGTTCCATCTGGATTATAAACCCGAACAAGGATACAATCAGGTGGTGATCTTTTTTGTTTTTCGATTTCTAAAAAAATGTTTAAAAAATATATTTAACATAATTATTTATAATGCATAAATCAATATATACTATAAATATTGCGCAATTAATTTAATAACTTACGGCCCATTATATTTTGCCTCATTTTTTCGATTTTGGCTCGTTGGTCCTCTTCTGATATGGTACCTGATTGTGCGGCAAATGGCTCAATGTAGTCCCAAACATAGCCATCATAATAATCCGGATATTCCTCAGTCTCCATACTATTTATTTACCAATTTAAATGACAATTTGTACTCTGTCATTAAATTCAGGTCGGAATATGTTAGCGCTAAAGTTAGTTCACTTGCTATACTTTGTGCAATACTTTGTTTTGGTCTTTCCTTTAAATTTTTAAATATCAAGTAGGAAATATTTCAAATAAACACGACAATTTAAAATGATTGATATAACTTGCTGACTATGTCACTTATTTTATGACAATTTTTAGTTATAATAATTCAGTAGTCACCTTCACAAATATTTTACTCAGCAGCTCTGACAAGTCAGTGGAAAGATCAAAATATATTAATTTACACGAAGAAGGACTTGAAGGAGAAAGTTTAGGATAAAAGGTGAAGGCAGCAACATGAAAAGTGGTACGGGCTTAAGTTGTATTTGGATATGGAGCAACAAGTTCACATACTGTGTCAATTCAAAAATACAAAGTGTGTGTATTTAGAATGCACAAAAAAAATTGTATAGGAAGTAGGTTACCAGTGTTGCAGGAAGAGGCAGACAAAAGCAAAGATACCAAATGCATTGAAATGCACTATTGGCAATATGGGTATGTTTCTGTGTTATTCCAAACTAAAAAAGATAGATCGTATATCTGTGTTCACTTTCACTCGACTGTCAGCTGAGAACCGTAAGAAGATGATCAAAAAAGGGAAACTTTGTAATGTTAAAAATGAAATATGAGTATATCATATATGCTCACCAGTTTATGATATAGGCGTAAAGTGCATACGTACATTGTAGTTATGAGCGTGTGAAAGCTGGCAAGCGGTATTGGTATCACTATTCCGTATACTTTCAAGCTGTGAGAGTACAAGTAAGGGAGACAGTTGTTTTCTTACGCTGTCAGTCTTTGTTTATGTTGCGTTCCTCGAAAATGCTTAGTTTCAATAAGTAGCATGAAAAAAATCTACAATTTAAAACAAATACTTCAAATACACTTTGTAAAACACTTATAGCTTGGATTGCCTTATTTTACAATAATTTATGCATAATCAGTTTCAAATCAATCTTTTATTTTGTTAAGTGACTCATTGTATATAGTACACGTCATCACATTCTAATATATCTATACATCTATTCACATGAATTACTTTAAACATTGGTGTAAATGGAACTGATTAATGACTTCATGCCAACTGATATTACTTTGGTTAGTTTTACACTAGAAGTATTGTACACTAGTAAACATATTGCATACATAAATATAGTGGTGTGGATGGTTTTATAATGATTTTCACATAAATGTAACACAACAGTCTTTTGATGCTAGTCATAAGATCGGAAAGGTTCGTTTGCTCTTACGTCTACTGGTTTAGGTGAACGAAGAACTAGAAGAAGATTCATATTAGAAGTAAAAGCATCTTATGTCCAGTGAATAATAAAAGTAAAGGGATATATACGAGCGTAGTAGAGCGAAAGTAGTATACGTGTAAGGAATTTATCATTGGTAGTATTAAGTTAGCCTTGTGTCTATACAAAAATACAAAGATATGTATTTAGAGTCTACAAAAACCTCCAGCAAGTGGGTTACTGGTGCTCCAATGTATAAATCATATGTACCAATACTTTGAAGCAAAAGCAATACAAAATAGGTAATAAGTTGATATTCACTTTTTCTCAAGTAGTAGAGATGGGATACAAAGTGAAAGCAAGTGGTGTACATGTATGGCTCAATGAGCAATAAGTTGGTGATTTAGTAGTAAATATTTAGCACTGTGTCTATACAAAAATACAAATGTATGTATTTAGAGTATACAAAAAAATTAGCAGCAAGTAGACTAGAGGTGATGAAATATAAAGGTAACCTACAATGCTTTTGAACTTGTAGCGAGTGATCCTGTCATAGATCGGAGATAACAGCTTTTTCTTTCTCCTTTCAAGATCGGAATCGATCGTGTACTGGTTTCAGATACTATGATCAGATATCGATATAGGTGAAGAAAGACTCGGAGAAAGTTCTTGTATTACAGGTGAAAGCAAATAGTACATTATTAATGTACAAGCACACAAATGAGCAAAGTATATCATGTTTAAGAAATATTTTGGTTGCAAAAAGTTAGCACAGTGTCGATACAAAAATACATCAATATGTACTTCGAGTATACTCAAGAGTGAGAGAAAAAATATGAATTGTGCCGTGTTCAAAGATGTAATAGCTTGTAGGCAGCGAAAAAACTGAATGTATTACCATTTTTTGTGCTCAGTAGGCGCATGACCTAGTAAGGTAGGTAGATTTTTTTTTCATTTTGCAAGCCAGGAAAATACAGATGGAAATAGTATTAGAACAGCCCTCTTTTTAAGTACTTCGAGTATGGGTATTGGATAAAGTTGTTTTCAGATGATTTGTTAAAATGTCAGGTATTTATTTTGGATCAGAGTTTTTCATGCATTTAAAAGAATGGTATTTTTATTATAGATTTTATTTAAAAACTTCATGTTTATAAAGTATGCTTGTATACGTGCGATATGCTGGTATATTAAATACACTAGACTTGGTTGGGCACAATCATTAAAGATTTTCTCCTTATCGGTATTTAGTTTGTTAGAAAATACTATAATTTTGAAAAACAAATAGTTTCAATAATAATCGAATTTTCCATGAAAACAAAAATTTATTTAATTATTTTTCTTTCAAAGTTTTACGTCATTTTATGTTTAAATTGACATTAACTCACCTAATTACAAGTAAATTTTTTATACGCCACTTCATGTTGTCCTATTACACACATATATACATGAATAAGGAATAAGTGAACTAATGAATACTAAAAATTGATTAACATAAAAAAATATAAATATTGTGTAAGTCAAATTGTTTTGAAAATATTTTTAAACTTGCCAGTTCATATACGCTTTATTTTAATTACTATTTATGTAATTCAAGTTACAGTTGCGTTAAGCAACATGCAGCTACATCGATATTTTTTTATCTTACAAAATCCATCCAGTACAAATTTATTCCAAACTCATTACATTGAAAATTTGCAAAAACTATAATTCAAATATTTTTTATAAGATAACATTACAAACCATTACTCATTCATATCAAACTTCTCCTTTTTATATTGTAGTAAAATTATACATATATCCCATTATATTATTAAACAAATAAAATCACAATCTTTTGTCTAGTCAGCTACAAGTTGCAAGAACTAAACAGATTGTTTCCTATATTAGTATATACCTATATTCTTTGGTACAATTTCATTATCAAAGTGTATCCACAAAACGTTACCGTTTTGATTACATCTTCTTAATATCTGTTGATACAAATGTGTAAAAGAGCGCTGAGTAGCGCTCTTGTAAATATTTACTATATCTTTACATACTTATTAATAACAGTGAAAATACTATTTAAAATGAAACTTGCTACTAGAAAATACATATTTTTCTTTTAAAGTCAAACATGTTATTGAACCAATCAATCTAGCTACCTTTTTTCAGGTCCCCAGTGACTCAGAAAGTCTCAGCAGATCTTTCTTCCTTATCTAATTACCAATCTAAGACAATTTTTCTTAATGAAAACTGTTAGAACAATCTACCTCCATATAGCACTAATTAGTTTAGTGCTGCTCGTCCAAATATACAATGTAAACCTTATACTAAGTAAACGTTACATACATACATATATATGTATATATATATATATTTCATATAAAACATCGATAAAAAATAACAAATACCATGTTACATAGATATATACTTGTTTTTCACATTTGATAATATTTTTACACCAATTTTTCTTTAAAATCCTCAAAAAAGGTCGAAATTTACAATAAACCCTGTTGGCTCATCATTCCATCATCCGCAAACCTCTAAAAAATATAAAATATTCAATAATTAAACACATGTTTAAAAAAAAGTAATAAATATTTATTCACCAAAATTTTATATCATTACCAAACCATTTTAGAAATGACGAAAGTGCTGCCTGTTGCTATTGAACCCATTAGAAATGAAATCCAACCAGAACAAAATTCGGTACAAGTGGCGCAAGTTCTCCTTTGTTTCTTTCTCCTTCAAATACTCAGCATAGTCATCGTAGAAATCTCCAGCGTGATCATCGTCCCAATAGAACTTCACCTTCTTATTATCCTTCTCATCCTTAGGTTTTTCAGTAGTACCCTCCACACCAGATGTAGTTGCAGCCTTTGACGTTGACGGAAGTGGTAGCGGTGTACCATCTGGAGCGAGAATGCCAACAATGCGAACTTGCTCTTGCATTGGTGGCTCGTACTTATTTTCAGTGTAATCCGAATCATAGTCCGAATCGTCCAAAGCATCATCTTCATGAATGTCCATGTGTCTAGTTGGCTTTGAGTTTTCAGTAGAACCATGGTGACCGTTGGTAGCAGATGACGATGTGGACGGAAGTGGTAACGGGGTGCCATCTGGAGCACAAATGCCAACTATTCGAACCCGTTCTTCTGGAGGGTTTTCGATATCCTTAATAACTAAAGAATTTTTAAATGCTATTAAAGTACATCAAATACTTCGGACCACTAATTTATAAGTTTTATTGAGTCACTTACGATCGACTATGGTTTTCTTTGCCTCCTCAACCTTCCCGCGAATTTGCTCGTCTGTCATGCTACTTGAATGACGTGCGGACGGTTGAATTAAGTCCCAAATTGATTGAATGTATGACTGTAGGTCTTCATGGGCGGCCATGGTTATATTTTTTGAGAAATGTCAAATTGAAATGACAAAGCGTACAAATTTGAGTTGGTGCAGTTTTTTTTAAATGTAATTTTCCCTTTTCTTAATCAAAATACTTTTTAGTTTTAATAACTTATAGGTTTGGTAATTATTTTCAGTTTGTTAAATATTCTACCGGACGAAAAATGATCCCCGACTTTCTCCCAACTATACTGACAGCAAATTGGCTCGTATACATTAAAATCCAAAAAAAATCCTGCTAAAAAAATTATGCTAGAAAATACAGAGGAGAGAATGTCTGGGGAAAGTTTTGTTCAAAATGTGAAAGCAAAATTTTTCTCGTAAATATACATAAAAAAACCATAAGCCGTGAAATGTGGAGTAGGCAACAAGTTTACACAGTGTGTATTCAAAAAATACAAAATGTATGTATTTAGAGCATACACGAAATCAATGCTAGATGTAGGTTACTAGTGTAGACATAAGGGCAAGAAAGCAACAGAGAAAGAGTATATCTGAAAGGTAGTAGATCACTTCTGAATGCGTTCCATG
Source organism: Entomobrya nivalis (assembly GCA_034695485.1). Lineage (NCBI taxonomy): Eukaryota > Metazoa > Arthropoda > Collembola > Entomobryomorpha > Entomobryidae > Entomobrya > Entomobrya nivalis. Next base: position 3,993 of record JAQFZH010003718.1, on the reverse strand, counting down.
CATAGTAGTATTGATACTGCTATTACCATTAAAAGGTAGTGACAAAGCTAGTCAAGCTTTGTTCGGTTTCACACGGTTTTTAGCGGAAGATGGGAAAAAATACGCGACACACACTTCTCAGTTGATCTGTGAATCTGTGAAAGTTGACGTATGTCGGATGCTGCGTTTGTTTCAGAGAGATGTATTTTTTTTAAACGACACACCAACTTATAACAAGTTATTATTTATGTCTATGGAAAAATACTCAGGTGTGTATTTTGTGTATACAAAATTGTTGCTTGGAGTAGTTTAATGGTATGCATAGTGAAAGTAGTAAAAGGAGACCTTCAAAATATGTGTATTTGGAGAATTTGTAAGTACGAGTATTGATGCAGATGTGACCATTAAAAGTTGGTGACAAAGCTAGTCAAGCTTTGTTCGGTTTCACACGGTTTTTATCGGAAGGTGGGGAAAAGATGAAACATGCATCTCAGTTTTGATGAGTTAGACATTTGATATTTCAAGCTTTAAAAGAGAAAGTAGCTTTTATGTATGTATATTTTTCATGTGGCTTAATAACATGTTCATGTGGAAGATTTTTTTTTAAAATCTTACATCTTATGTACATTGCAATAATACATGCAACTCCAAGAGAAGCATAGAGCATAATCCTGTCTGCTGACTATGACACCTTCTTCGAACCAGATGGAATTTGGGAATTGGACTGAGAGGTAAACCAGAGCATTGTAGTGTAGACACTTGTTACATCGTCCGACCTAAACTAATTCCACATGCTTAAGTAAATTTTTAACTAAAGTCTTTCAACAGATCTCCTGAATAAAATAAAAAGTTTCCCCAATATACCTGTTAAATCCTTTGGCATTACTTTTAGTGTACTGTTTATATTTTTGGCTTTAACTAAGTATTCAAATATTTTTGTGACGACGATAAATTAAATGAACTCACTCTTAAAATAATTATTTAACAATTTAAAATGGTCCGTATACGGTATTCAGATTCAGTCCGAATTCAAATCAGTGGTGTAAAATCGATTATACCCAAAACAAGAATTGAAATTGGGAGACGAAGCATGACTTGGCTTACATTTCTAAATCAAGTGTGTAAAATCGAGGTAAACATTACACATTTTTTTCCTAACCATACAAACAGTTATACTTTAAATATATTCATCATATTCGAATTTATAATAAACATAAATTTTTATCTTTTGATATTTTAAATTGCAGCTGGATCCACACAAAAAATATTTTATTTGCACAACAGGCTACTCCCCTAATAAATCAGTGAAAGGATGGACGGCCAACTTAAATGATAAGGTAAGCTGCTGATCTGTTTATTTTTTTAGAAAATATCCTATTTATATTTAAACAATAAAAATACAATATACAATTTTCTTGCTGTTTGTTTAGATTGATCAATTTCTTGTAAATTTTACAAAGAAGCTTCCAAAATACTGTGTTCGTCTGCACAGGGATCGCAGACCTAGTTCTTTTAGAAAATCTGTTAAAACTTTGGTCGCACGAAAAGTGACTATGAAACCAAGTCAGCCAGCTCAGTTTTCCTTTACCACACCTGAAAATGAGTTACCTATTTTGGAGAGTCCAATATGTGAGGAAATTACGGTAGTCGAATCAAACGAGACATCAAGCAAGGACGATAGTGATCCATTAGACACTTGCGAGATAAGCATTTCAGCACAAGTGGTTAAGTCAAAGCAAGCTGAGAAGGAAATAGAAGGGAACAACCTAGTGGACAAATTCGAAAATGAAGTGGACAAGATGGATGCTCGTATAGTAAGTGCAAATTTACTACATAAATATTCGTGCACAGGAATATTATAAAGTTTTATGCTGTTTTAAGAAAAAAATAAAATGCTTTCACTTTTTTGTTTTTAGTTGAAACGAGTTTGTGAGGAGATTACAAAAATAAGGCATAGTGATCCATGGGAAAGAAATTCGAAAAGATCTCCGCTTGGTTGTCGTTTACTTTGGGAAATTTGTAAAAAGTAATTAATGAACAACTTTTTTTTATTTAACAATTCATTTTACGTCTATGTGTATTTTGTATGTCGTTAAAAACCCATAATTCTCCACTGAAAAAACCGTTTTTTGTAATAATGTCGGACAAAAAGATTTTATTTATATTGTAATAAAGTTTGTGAACAAATTAAACTTAGACTTTATTGAAATTTATTTCGCCTTGAAATACTCAGCGTAGTCGTCATAACAATCTTCAGAGTGCAGCTTTTTCTAACCCGTTTCTCTGGAGAACTTTCCATGTGTTTGATTACTAAAGTAATATAAAAATGGTCCATGAAATGCTATTAAAATATTTAAAGTATTTCGGACACACTTAAAACACACTTATGAAATAGTTTCGATGAGATACTTACGATCGGCTATGGTTTTTTTTTGCCTCCTCCACCTTCCCGCCAATTTGTTCGTCTGTCATGCTACCTGAATGACATGCGGATGATTGAATTATGTCCCAAATCGATTGAATGTAACACTAGATCTTCATGCGCGGCTATAGTTGCTTTTTGTGAAATGTCAATTGAAATTAAGTTTTTTAATCAAATTTTTCTTAATCAATGTCCATTTTAGTTTTAACGTAGGCTTGGAAATTATTTTTAGTTTATTAAAGCTTCCCATATGGACGAAATGATCTCCAACTTTCTCCAATGTTCCTCTCAGCAGTTTGGCTCATTTATTTGCTGATTTTCCCAGCTGATTTTATGGTAAAATGTATGGAGAAGAAAATGACAGAGAAAGTTTAGTACAAAAATTGTGAAAGTGTCTATATTTCTTATACGCAGATAAACTAGCTGAAACAGACGGCGAAATGTACATTACACACTGTGTATAATCAAAAATACAAAATGTGTGTATTGGAAGTATATGCGAAATCAATGCTAGAAATAAGTTACTTGTGTCAACACAAGGGAAAGAGAGACCATATCTGTAAGGTAGTACATCACTTCTGGATCGGTTCAGTGACTATGCTGCTATTACCATTAAAAGGTAGTGACAAAGCTAGTCGACCTTTGCTCGGTTTTACACGGTTGTTAACGGAATCTGAGGAAAAGATGAAACATACAATTTTCGTTATGAGTGGATCTGTGAAAGTTGACGTGTGACGGATGATGCGTTTATTAAGAAATGTACTTTCTCAAATGTCGCAACAACAATTTATTATTAATGTCTATGGAAAAATACTCAAATATGTATTTTGGGTCTATCAAATTGTTGCTGGAAGTAGTTTACTTGTTACATAGTGGAGGTACTAGTGGAGAAGGCACTGAAAGTAAAATATGACTCATATCAGCTTTAGTTGCTTCTGGTCTTGATATTTGAAAGAAAATAACAGCTATCCAAGCTGTATTCGGTTTATATCGTTTTTTTACCGGAGGATAGGGGAAATATTTTGTCGTGTCGTTCAGTTTTGGTTGATGATGTATTTATGAATGATAAATATTTATGAACGACAAGTAAGTTTGAATGGTGGCAGAAGAGTTAGGCCCCAAACCACCGGAGCAATAAGCCATTCACTATTTATAAGCCACCATAACAAAAATCCCCATTTGAAATAATCCACCCAAACCCTAATCAAATATTTGAATGATTGATCTTACAATTAGACACAAAAAACGTGAAAATTTATATAAACACGTGCTTATCTGTGTATACACTCTATTTGCGTTAAAATAAAATTATCGCATTTAAGATTGTACACTTTAATGATTCATATTTCGTTGAAATTAAACCACCAATAATATTGGTTTCGTCAACTATTTTCAAATGACATGACAGATTTTTAATAAATTGACAGAATAAATAAACGTTATAAATAAATAAATGTATAAATTATAAATAAATAAATAAATTATAAATAAATAAATAAATTATTAATAATAATGTATTTATAATACTATGTAATAATAGAAAATGTTGTAATGTTCTTGTATTCTTAGGTTTTTAGTATGGGTAATCTATG
>JAQFZH010003717.1:0-13312 GCA_034695485.1 Entomobrya nivalis | reverse complement strand
TTTATCCGGCGTACTGTTAATTATATCAATGAGTGAATCCGGAAAATAAATGGAAGATTTTTTACGTGAGCTAACTTGATTGAACATGTTAAAAACAAAACAAACAAAAATTAAATTACTTTTGGGGATTGTTATATTCATTCGTAAGTTAATTTTTGAACAGGCGTTCTTTTATGGCTTTAATGTTAAATATATGAAATCACAATCAATTTACATTCGATTTCAAAAATTGAATTCACATTACGACACAACTGGCGCAAATTAATCCTTCCTATCAAATCCAAACAATATTTTTGTGCTACTTTAAAACCAATTAGTCAGGTTGACGTTCGTTACGAATAATTTACGAACGATTAATGTCAAATAGAGTGTTTTCAAGTTTTTATGTCGGTTTTAAATGTGGAGCGTATTTTAGGTGTTTTGTCAAATTCGAAACGATTGGTTTATGAATTCAAACAACCAATTCAGTTTTTCTTAATATGTTTTAAGTTGGGAAGGCGTGATTAATAATAAAACCATTCAGAAACTGTGTTCTGTTAGCAAGCAATCAAAAGTATTTGAAAGTTCCTAAAGACTAAAAGTTGATGAAGTTGATTTTGACAAGAATAAAAGCAGTTAAGATTTTCTGTGGTATAGAAATGTTCGAGTTGTTCTTTAAAACTCAAATGATTAATTTTATCACTGACTACGCTAGGTTAATAATTTTGTAAATGATTAACAATTTTTGAATAGAGTATAAATTGATGAAGACATGTCTACTTAAGATTTTGATTGCAAAATATACGCATTGATAATAAAAACCCTTACGTGCCCCAGTGAAAACGTTTGAATACCAGACGTTTGATTGAGTATTGAACCTTTAAAATGGTCTATAGGGCTCTTAAAAAGCAAATAATTTAATTGTGTCATGTTCAAACTTTACTGAATTCAAACTGAATATACTTACTGGGGAACTAAAAAATGTGTCTCTCGCAAATCAGTAAGTGAATAGTCAGTTCTGGGTCATTTTTACTCGTAGATTACGATTCTGGAATCCTTCCTGTGTAAAAACAATAAAAATATTTACTACAAGCATATCCATATCTTAAACAGAAATCTAATTTTAGCCTCCGGCCCCATGTAGCTCACATACCTATTTAATATGCCCATTAATGCCAACTGATCTGGTAATGTACAAAACCAAATATCGCCCTAGTAAATATGTTTATTAGTTTTCCAAAAGCAGTTTCTTTGTGACAGGAAAGACCACTGTGGTAACGGAAACGATGAGTATCCAAAAATCTACCCTGATCTTTGTGCTGCTTGTGGCAGCAATAAATTCTGGTGCATAAGTGGCTACTGTCTTTTGTTCTCTTGGATATGTGATGGGAAAAACGACTGTTATGACAAAAGTGACGAATTCAAGAAACCAGAGAATTTTCCAGCCTGTCAGGATAGAATGTTTAGATGTTATTCAGGACGATGAATTCGGGACACCTTTCACTGTGATGACCGTGTACGGATGGTAGTGACGCACCCGAGGACCCTGACAAGTATCCGGAATGTATAGAATGGAAATGAAGATGTAACAATGACCGCTGCATTCCAAGATACCAGGTTTGCGATGGACGTAATCAGTGCTCGGATAGTGATGATGAACCTGATGATAGGAGTGAGTGTCCGGCTTGCTGGGAAACTGAGTATCAGTGTGCTATTGGCAAGTGTATTGATAAATTTATGGCGTGTGACTACGTAACCGATTATGGGGATTGGAGTGGTGAGCCAATGGATAGCACTGAGTGTCTGGCTTGTCTAAGCAATGAGTTTAGATGTGGAAATCAGATGTGTATTCCCCTCCAACTGACATGCGATGGTAAGTCGTATATAACAATACGAAAAATATAAAACCAAAGTTTAAAAAAATACTATTCTTCTTATTCAAGGCAACCTGGATTGTTATGATTGGACTGACGAGAATAATGTATCTTGCCCATGTGAGGAAAACGAGGTTGGATGTCCTGGTTATGACTGGGAGCCCGGCACCGTTCCACCAGGAAAATATAGCATTTGGGCTTTTTCAAATAGTGAGATTTTTTTAATTATTCAATCAAACAAATAATTGAAATGTTTGTAGTTGCGAAGGTGTGCCATCGGAGTACTGGTGTGACCCCGAAGGACTGTGGGTTTGTTGGGATGGCTCCGATGAAGCTAATTGTACCAGAATTAAATAATTCGTTTACTTATAACAAATTAGTATCCTAAAGTAATACGACATAATAGTCGGTCATCTTTATGCATAAATGTATTGATACACTGCTTTGTACACGAAACAATGTAGCTTTACTGGCTAATTGTACAACAATAGAATAAAATTCTACCATAAATAGTAGCATATTTTTAACCGCAAAGACTGGCATTTTAACTAAAACCCATATCCGGGAAATTTTTTAAGAGGTTTCTTGAATGAGTAATAATACACAAAACCTTAATACAAATTTGAAGAGAACCCATTGTAGTTAATTTTCAAGATAATTAACGTAATAGCTAACATGTGGCAGACGTTAATCCAAAATATACACACTTTCAACAAATATTTTCTACAAATATGGGTAGATGAAGGGAAGCTATAACAACATGCTCGGGTTAAAACTGCAATTATCTCTAATAAGGCTTAATGTAGTATAGTAATCTAGGAGTGGCATTTTATTATAAAAAATTATCTGCATCAATATTTGCATTTTACTTTGTCTTCAAAATTTTCCAATTAAAAACTTCAAAAATCAAGTGGATTTCGTAAAATGTTAAAATATGAAGGAAAACCCCTGTATTGAGATTATAGATGTATTTTACGGATTGTGAGAACACATTATAATAATAGTTCCCTTCAAAATATATGGTTTTAATGCCTTTCAAATTTTTACTTTCTTAAAAACTAAAATACAATCACTATTTTGAGAGTGAAACAAAATAGGAGTTAACAAATAAGGAAATAAAACTACTTTTTAATATTGTACTTATTTTTGTCTAGATTATTTATTTATTTAAAAAACAAAAACGGAAAACTCTTAGAATCTCTATCAATGATGTTTACTAACGCAAGTGCCGTTACAGCATAAAAGTTGCATTGAATAATTAATTAAAAACCGATACAATTTTTTTTGAACTCCTCGCTATCAAGTCTGAATTTACAAGCATACATTATAAATAAACGCACATTCTTAGCAATGTAATTTTTATGCAATGTCAAGGAGTAGCATTCTTTTTAACTGTTAAACTGATTTTCTCAATGTTTCATTGCCTACCAATTCGGGTAGAATAATCACAGTATCATGATGATTCTTATAAAATACGATATCGTTCACATGTGTCAACTTAACTTATTACTTTTTCTAAAATAGGCATAGCCAACTCCCCTGCTGACAATGTTTTCCTTTCTTTCTGATGGCCCAATATATGATATTTTCTAAAAGAAAACAAGAAAATGACAAGGCGCATCCACCAATAATAGCAAGAAAAACTATCCAAAGGTCATTGGTACTTAATGGCTTTTCGATCTGATTTTCGAAGCACTCTTTATGCGAAGAGATAGTTTGGTTTGTTTCTTTTTTCGTCTCATCCAGAAACTGTGAATGCCACTTTTCTATTAGGCCAGCTGCTCGAGAACTTCGAATATAGTTACTAATCGCCTCATTAAATATTAACCCCTTTCTGAAGCCAAGACCTCCATGAGAGTGACTACTTGCCTGCTTTGCAATATAAAGTGACCTTAGCTCTTTTTCAGATGACGAATACTTTGCCATTACAAAGTAAATAGAAGATGACCAAGCAATACAAGCTGTCATTTCCTTCGAAGCTTCCTTTAGACACGACAACGTTTCGTTGTTGATAACCATTCTTTGTGCAATTCCTTGGATTATCGGACTAGGCGATCTTACCATTATATCTATTTCAGAACCGCCGAAAGTTTGCAGGATAACTTTGTAGCCTTCATTTTCATATAAATCCCTGATTGTTTTTGGGATGAATGGCTCAACGGCAAATGACAGATATCCGACCAGTGTACCCTTGTACGCTTGACCAATCATGAAACAAAATACTATCTAAAGAAAGATGATAAATCTTGAATCTTTTATAGCTCTAGTATTGCATGGTTGGTCCAAAAGAATAATGAAAAATCTTATAATGATTTCAAACACGGTAGTTAGTCGAAATGCGTTTTTTGAAAAACTAGATTTTACGAGAAAAAGCGCAATGAATATGACATAGGCTAAAAGTACTACCAACCAAACCATTGGTGTAAGAGGATATATCAATGCTTGCCAAGATCTAGATGCCGGAAGTTTTTTAACAGTAAAAAGGAGGGTTTCTATATACTTAGGTGCTGAAAAACTGATAAATGTGAAACGTTGCAAGGTAGGTATTATAGTAGTTGCAATATCTGCTCGACCCTCAACTAATTCACCAATACTTCCAGTCCATGAACCATTAACTAGGAGTCCGAATCCTGGAGTTTTCAATTTACCATTAAAAGTAAAAGTGGAGTTTGATTTTTTGCCAATTTCATTCAAAAAATAGTATTCCAATCCGTCAATTTGTTTAGTCTCCGATGAATAGAAAATTTATGGAGCATAGGTCGAGAAAGCCACCCGAAGAGTTCTTCCATTAAGATTTACCAGCTTATCTGTAAGTTGTAATTTGGACGACTTTTGAAATTTTCCGGTGTACACCTTTGGCTCGGTAAAATATACTATGTTGTTTGACACACTGTGCAAACTGATGCCGTACTGACGGGCACAAATATTTTGTGCTCCACTTTTCTCCAATACGGTTTGTAAAGTGATTTCTGACGGTGAGAGAAATATGAACCAGTCGTTGATAGGCCTACCAACTTTAATTCTGGAAAGGGATGATATCAGATCTTGTTTATGGTTCTCTGTGACAAAAACAGTGTTCAAACAACACGAATGATATTTTGAGAACTTGTTAACTGGGTTGTCAAAATCTGTCAAAGTATATTGTGCTTTATTTGAAAATTTATTCTTGTGGTCAGGAAAGAAACACAATGTGTATGGATCTTAAAGTCGACTGAGCACATCATCCCAGCGCATAAGATTGCTTTCACGTTCCAAAATTAAATTTAGAAAACAAGCTTGTCTTGTAATACCATGTTTATAAATGATGCTTTCAATCAATGCTTTGGTCAGAATGTGTGGAACTGAAATATTAGCAATTAGATCGGCACCAGCTCGTTGTATCAATATGGTGAAAATAGAATACGTCCAAAAGCTGTGCCTGGAATTTGAAGCTTTCATTACTTAAAGGTTAGATAAAAATTTAAATTGGCCAACTGTTCCACCGTAGTGTATGACAGTATTCCAAACTTTTTTTTGAAGACTCCCACTGTAAAGGTGGATTGGTTTTTGGAACAAAATATGAATGCTTAAACGAGAAAATCGGAATGGGCAAACATTTGTATTTATTAATTGAAGTTCACTCTTAAAACTAACCCTTTCAATAAATATTCAATAGCATTTTTAGCAAAAGTAAACATTTATTAATTTAAACTGAATTCCAAGCTTATGATATGATATATTATGCATTTTATTATCTGTTAAGAGTTTTAAATAGACAGAAAATTGGTTTTTTAGTGGTTAATGATATAAAATATAATTTGTAATGGCTATAGAACTTCGATCATAGACTTGAAGAAGTAAGTTATGCATCTAATATACGGTGCTGTGGTCTGTGAACTAAGATAAGCATTGCTTATATTATGTTTTTTTGCAGACGCTTTCTCCAATGTAGCAGATACTAAGCAATCCCAAATAGATTGAATATTTGTTTAAACGGACACTGCTGGGTTGATAGATAAATACGATTAAATTAAGGGAAATTAAATAGATTTGGGCAAACACTTATTTTTATGATTTGGATCTTTATTTAATCCGACAATATACTTATATATTTATTAGACAAATACTTCTATCAGAAAAGAAAATTTATTATAAATTGCTGATTTTCTACATCATTTGAACACAAATGAACGCTAAATAAATAATGGCAAGTAATGCCAACAGTGTTTCTTGGAATGAACAAATTATCGGCATATTTGAATATTTTCCGTTCTACGGGCTATTCTGAATGCTATGGAAGTTCCAATTATTTAAACCAACACAAAACCATTACCAAAATACTTAATTTACTATTGAATTGAAATAAAATATTGGAGGAAAAATATTAGCTATCTTGATAAAACCTTGTCAGTTCCATTTATATTTGAACCAAATGATCCCACGTGATAAACACAGCCTTAGAAAAATAACGAAACGTGTTAGGCTTAACGTTGGAAATGCACTATTTGTAGATATACTTACGAAATTTTAGTTTGATTAATACAAATTGTTTAACTTCAATTCTTTAAGGAAGTTTGGTTGCTGATATTGTGGATAGGATATTTAAAGAAATATAAATTGTTGACATCACGTGACATGTTACAATATACAGGATCTGCTTTTCCAAGTGTCCTAACACTGTCAAAAATACAAGAAGCATACGCATAAACAAAACATTTTCAACTTTGGCAATTGTTAGACCCTCACCAAAAAATTGAGTTACTACAATTACAATCAAAGCACTAATTGGTGTTGCCAAATATAGTAATTGAATACGACAAATATAAGCAGTTAGCTTGGATGTATCCAAGGATGTGTTAAACATTTCTGCAAACTTTAATTCAATTTTGTTCCGGAAATTAAGAAGTCTTTCTATTGGAGCTATTCGAAACCAAACAGCAAAAATCCCAACATATCCGTTTATAAATCCGGCAAATAAAATGACGAATCCAACAAAATGTCCCACAAATTGTCTGAAAAAAAGTTATTAAATTATAAATTTTAAAAGAATTTTTAAAAATAAATGCTTAATTGATGTTAAGCTTACGAACGCATAATAATGTGTAGAGAAATGTTACGACGTAAAAAATCGACGACGATTCCAATTATTTTAAGAAATTGGACAATTGTCCAAACTAATTTCGATATTTTGAAATGACGACAGTGCTGCTTTTTTGAGTTAAGTTTAATTGAAAAATTTGAGTTCTTCATTTGTAAATTTGCGAATAGAACAATTACTGGCAATATTTTCGTTTCCAAAGCACCCAAGAATATATTGTTTTGGTTTAAATGATTTCGGGTTTACCCTTATTATGTCAGTTTGAAAGATATATTGTGAATGCATTAATATGTTTATGATGCATTTAAAGTTTAACTAACATGACTAGTATGTCGTTGTTAGCTTCACTAGGTTTTCGTGGAAAAAATCAAAGCACTTCATAGTTGTCCCGATAATAAATCGCCTTGGAGTGTTACCTCTTGTCGAAAAATTGTAATCGATATCTGCTTGTCGAATTCCCATATGTCAACTATGGCTTAGTGTGATTTACTAGTCGATTGTTTTCTGAGCACTCAAATGTTCAAATGTCGTTGACTTGAAAAAATAGTCTCATAGTTCATAGTCTCATAGTCAAATTAATTCATCATTCAAAGTTGTACCAAAATATAATGTATATCATTGAAAAGGAAGTGTTATATATTATCTGTGCAAAAACAGGTCAACATGTACAAACCAGCTTGTAGTATAAAAAATATAAAGGAATGGAGGAAGACAAACTCTTGCCACGTCACTGTATTCGAATGAGCTGTTATCAATTTCATTACAAAAAAGTTAAAACTTGCAGTAGTAAAGGATAAAAACTTAAATAATATTTTTGGTCATATCTTAACTATTGAGATAACTGTAAATTTGTGTGATGTTCTTCTAAAATATTTTGACTCATTGATTTCTACAAGCCTGGTTTCGGCTACTTCTTTTCGACTAGTAAAATGGCTGTTGTCGTTTCGACTAGAAAAATTTCGACAAGAATTTTTGCCAAGGGGTAACACTAAAAGAGGCTTCTCTGACATATTATACAGACCCGTTAGTTCAAATCATCTAAATACTTAATGGAAACCCAGCCAACATTAAGTTTTCAATTTTAAAAGGATCTCTTCTTTTTAAGCAAATAATTAATGCATATTCGTAGAATTGAGGAGTCAATTTATTCCACATGTCATTTACAAGTTTTCCCTTCCTTTACCATGTTCCAACTCTGCATATTTTTTGACCCATATCTCGTAAACAAAAAACAGACACGCGGAACTTCAAATCTAATTTAAATACATGCCTTTGGTGGTTCCCTTGTCTTAGGAAATAATAAAATTACCACAGCATGTTTATTCCAAACCATACACTTGTTTTGAACTTTTGATTTTGTCATATTTATATTCTTACACATACGCAGAAAATTGAAACTCAATTTTTGTCCGTAAGATACTAAAGTTAGCATGGAATACATATTTTTTGGTTGAGTTTTTCAAGAAAAACATGTTATTTAAAACTTTCTCATTCGAGTTTTGTTTTTGCTATCCTCCGAGTCACAAATTTTTTTTGTCTCTTCTTGATATCACAAGTCGCAAAAAAATGTCAGGTCAAGTGCTAAAATTTTGCTTTTGGTTCACTGGCTCAAAGTTATCAATAGTACCTTTAAATACTGGCTATTCCATCAATACTAAGCCCATATTCGAGGTTTTAAGTATCAAAACATCTACTCGTTACAAATGGTGGATATTTTTGATCTTTTCCCTGCTCGTCACAATATACGACCTATATTCTAGTTTCACTTACTCCGAAAAAATAAACCTCTCAAAATGTGTGTATCATTTATTTATGTGTTTTGTTAAATTGGCCAGTATTACCATTGCCCTGGTTTTACAAGATAAGGGCTAACGATGTCTGCAAACTATTAAATTTATTATCTCACCAGAGCTCAGAAAATAAAAACAGGAAGAATAATTATAAGCAAGCAAGCAATTTATTTGTAGCGTTCCTCTGGACGACCACATTTGGTCTTGTTGTAATTTATTTATTCGTCACTCCAATATTTGCAGCTATTTTCCCATGTGCACACAATAATCCTTTAGTTCACATTTTGTTTAAAGATTGCACTTCACTAATATTTCGTTTTGTGGTTTACCTTACTCGTTTATGTTACCCTTATCTGCAATGGCCATTACGAGTTATTGCATTGTATTTGTTTGATATGTATGTATTGTTGATAGAATTGACAAGAAATTTGGAAAATTTGTGGTAAAAAAATATGGCTATTTTAATATTTTTAATATGGATTATGAAAAAAATGGCGTAAATTAATTTTTATTTTGAATTTTAGGAGTTTAGTAAAGAACCGGAAAAGGGCAGAAGATTATCAGAGTATTTTTCCGCTCTATCGTCAAAATCAACTGCTAGTCAACCTTGCCAACTACTGCTTCCAGTATTATTTCTGGCCAAATATAGAATTCTTAGGAAGTTTAATTCTGATAACTTTGTTTTACATTTTGATAATTTGCCATGGCATACTTCCGCTTTTTGCTCAGTTATGTGTGGTATCCGTTTTTGTGACCCTTTTCGTTTTCTGCTGTTCAATGCTTCATATGTGAAGCAACATGAGGCTAATTTCGATGAAAATTTTAAAGCTAACAAAGTGTTGGAATAAGTGTACGACTACAAAAAAATGTTTTCAAAGTTTTAGACCAATAGAACTTTGCGTAGGCTCATTTCATAAAATGGATAAAGGACGATGTCCGTCTTTTATTAGGTTTGTAGTACAACGCACCTTTTTCTTGGCTTTTAAAACTAAAATGAGCATAGAGTTTGGTGCCAAGATTGTCGTTGATATGATTTGAAATTAAATTTATGCAAACGAATAGATGTAGTTGTTGCCTAGTCATTTTAATAATTTCTAATTAGTTTGTGTTTCCAAATGTTATAATTTTGTTGATGATAAAGTATGGAAGCTTTTGGTGTAAACATTTGTAAGTTTTAATTAAATTTTTAAGACTATTAAAGTCATATTCGCCATGTATATGTTTGCAAAATGTTTGTTTAATTGTAATGCTATATATTGCAGTAATAATATAATAATTGATTTTGTTTGACGTTGCCATTCCAATTTAAATTTATGTACAATTGATTGCTTGTAAAGTTTAAGAGATACGGGAAGTAAAGATACAGTAAAGTTACGGATTACATGTAGAATATATTAGGGGCGCTCATATGTTGCCAAACTTAAGAGAAAGTCAAATTAGCTATTAAAATATGGCATAATTTACACAATTTGGCGTAATTAACACTTAATTATGTATGTAGGTTAGTTTGCCCAATCTAAAGGGCCCTACTTTTGTGATTTTTATTGTTTTCAAAGATATCAGAATATCGGATCCGATGTTAAATATTTTCCGATTCCGATTCATTATTCCGATATCCGATCCGATTGGGTGCTCCCACGATTCGATACACATATCGGATTCGATCGGATTGGATTTGATCGGGAAAATTTCCAATATTAGTATCGGAACTGAAACAGTAGTTCCATCCAACTAAATTGGTATGAATTGAAGTAATACAATCAGATAGGTGATGGATGCATTGAACACCTATATAATAAGTATTTTTAATATATTTCTTAGTGATTTAATGATATAAATTATCATATATCAAAATACATAATATCATATTTTAATTACCAAAAATATTAACTTTCTGTCCACATTTATGGCTCCGTAATACATCAGTTTATGAGGAACTTGATTAAGTGCATTCAAAAGGGATTTTACCTATTATGTATTTAAAACAATCGTTAAATTTTTAAACTAAATATAAAAAAAGAATTATTTTCTAACCTCAAATTTAGTTTCAGGTTGTAGGAAAGATGTGTCCAATTCAATAAGTAAATTCACAATTATTCTGTACTACATTTATACAATTTGTAAAATGGCTTATCAAAGGCATTTGAAAATTTTATAATGCAAACAAATGAAATGATTTGACTTACTGATTTGTAAATTTTCTCCGCATAATAGATTCCCAACAGATGCACGCCCATGGTCATCACAAGATTGTTCCAAGCCATACTAGTCAAAACAGAATCCGGTAGCAAATATTCCTTTGCATTTTCCTCTAATGAACTATTATTCGTTAACGAAATCTCGCAGTTGCATTTCATCGAATTTTCGTTTATTGTAACCGACGTTTCACGTATTGATCTCAATATAGTGTATATCGACGTTGTAATGCCTACTACTTTGACAACAAGATGAAAGGACTCTGCAGGTGATATTAAAGCACTTATATTTTCCATTTGATGTGACATAGTCAACATTATGGATTTCCATTTTGCTACAACCCTTCCCTCAACTTGGGATAAATTGATTGTTGATATTGTGGAAAATATATTTATAGAGATTAAGTTATAAATTGTTGACATAACGTGACAAGTGACAATATACAGGATCTGCATTTCCAATTGTCCGACCACCGTCAACAGTACAAGAAGCATACGCATAAACGAAATCTGGTCGACTTTGGCAAGTGTTAGACCCTCGCCACCAAATTGAGTAAGTACAAATACAATCAAAGCACTAATTGGTATTGCCAAATATAGTAAATGAATACGACGAATATAAGCAGTTAGTGCGGGTATATCTAAGGATGTGTTAAAAGTTTCTGCAAATTTTATTTCAATTTTGCTCCAAGAATTAAGTATTCTTTTGATTGGAGCTATTCGAAACCAAACGGTTAAAATACCAACATATGCATTTATAAATCCAGCAAATAAAATGACGAATCCAATAATATGTCCAACAGATCGCCTGAAAAATATTTATTTACTTGCTTTCAAAAGCTTTTTAAAAATAAGTGATATATTGATACATTGATACATTGATGAAGAAATATTGATTCAAGGCTTACGATGTAAACGATGCATAAGGAAATATTACGAAGTAAAACAATTGCGTGACCAGCAAAATGAAGTTATCACGAGAAAATATTTTGAAATAGAAAACTTCCTCTTGTGATTGGCTGGAGGTTCGTTTAGAAATATGAAGGATTCCCATTAGTTTCAGAAATTGAACAATTGGCCAAATTGATTCCGATATTTTGGAATAGTGACAATGTTGCTTTTTTGGGACGACAGGGTATAGTTTACAAGAAAATTTTGAGTTCTTCATTTGTAAATTTTTGAATGGAACAAGTTCTGGTAATATTTACGTTTTTTTAAGAAACCAAGAACATTTTTTGTTTAAAGGATCGTTGTTTCACTCTGTTTTACTTTGTGAGTGAAAGATATATTGTTATTGAATCAATACATCATTATGTTGATCATACAATTATCTTTTAACTTACATGAGCTATAAAATATGCCTTCTTGCTTTATTAGTTTTACTAAGTTGTTTGCTATACTAGGTTGCTGTGGTAATAATGAAATTACTAATGAAAACCTAACATGACGATACGATGCAGTATTGGTATAATACCTATATTGAATAAACAACGGTGCGACACTCATCGTTTTAGCAATCTAGATAATTAAAATATAACAATAACAAGACAACTAGGTGATTTGTTTGTGTTGTCTTTGAGCAAATAACAACTAATTACATACATATATGGATTTGTAGCATGTCTTCCATTTTATAGTTGCTAACATTTTCATTTGTCAAGGTAGTTGACCTTCAGAGAACATTTTTTTTAATAAAAAGAGTACCTCCCGAGCTAATATTGAAAAAGAAACTAATAAAGCACAAGGTTTTCACGAATCGCAATTATATGATGACTCGTTACACTAATATAGCAGCTAGTATTTATATATCCTCTTTTCCGGATTTAATAAGTTTTATTTTTTGGCAGTACAAACAATATTTAATAAGCCTAGGTGGACTTGTCATTGCATAAATGAACTATATTATATTAGTTACTGAAAAAAATATTTCTATCACATTATGGCGTAGTTTGATTTTTGTGGAATCGTTCGCCTTTTTTATTCAACCTAAATGCTTCCATTTATAATTCTTTAATTGTTTGTAGTACCGTATACTCAGAAAATTCAAGATTCATCACGCTAACCAAAATGTGAACTGAATCCGCTGGTGAAATCCTCAATATTTCTCATCTGTTTAGCCATGACCAAAAATATTATTTTCCATTTAGTTATGCTTTAAAAATCGGTTGTATTTTTTTCGGCCTTTTTACTTTTTAAAGCACAGCAGAGGATTCGCTAATACTCGGATTTATAAATTCGGGACATAAATTGTCAACTTTTTCGTCAAAATCAACTGCTAGCTGTTAATATATGAATTTAAATACAAAGTTGTACTGAATATAAAAAAAGAGAAGTGTATTTGTTTGAATACAGTAGAGAATTTAACAAGTTTTTATGGAAGAAATGAGTATTTTTTTT
>JAQFZH010003716.1:0-13319 GCA_034695485.1 Entomobrya nivalis | reverse complement strand
AACATGGAAATTATGGCGGGCGAGCTTTGCTCTCTAAAACCGTCAAATAAAATCCCCTCTGAGGGAACTAACTAACTTATAAAGTAGCGTTCTGGATTTTACATAAAAATAGTACATGAAAAGGGAGGATTTATTAGGAAATTGTAGCTAAAACGAGCTAAAAATATTTCAGTTCCTTTAAATTAAATGTATAACAATATGAATAATTTTTAAAATTCAACCTGACTAATGTAATTTTTAAGCATATTGTCCACCAAATATTGAGCAATCGTTTACTCGAGGTAATAATATATTGCAAAAAAACATAAAAAAACAAGCTGTTGTTCAATTCTTATTTTGTAATAAAATATTTGGCTAAGCTAGCAATGGCCACAGACTAACTACGTTTTAAAATGCTTAAAAAACAGAACAGATGGACGGATGTAATTATAAATAGACAAAGTGGTATAAAAATACATGCCATGGTTATGTCCCAAAACTCTACAGTTTGCCTAAATTTATATAGCTTAGCATGCTTCCCTGAGTATTTCGAATAAGTATGCCCATGCTTTGGTTATACAGTTCAGGGCCAAAAAACAAAAAAAAACTATAAATAATATGTAAAAATTGATTTGAGGTCTTTCCTTTGTAATTATACATATAATATTATTTGACCATTTTATATAAAGTCAAATTTAATCTATTTTTATCTGGTGTTCTATGCTAGAATTAAGGCTACTCAAATACTATTGACTTTTTTGAACGTCAAACTAATAGTATGACTGAAGTTGTTTCAAACGACAGACCGACTCATTCAGCCCGACAATCCGTAAGGATAGCAATTTTACACATAAATTCAGACGCTTAGTTGAACGATAAGGTTGTATACTTTGCATAGCAGCGTTGCATCAATATCGAGCTTGTGTTAATTGTGTTTCTAGTGTGCTCGGACGACATGAAACTTTACTAAAGCCATTCATAATATTCCAAAATGGGCATTTTAACTAGTAATTCAAGATCCTTCTTTTTAAAAAAAAATTAAGTTAATCCGATAATGGAAGTATGATAATTTCAAGTAAAAACAAACTATTAAGCTCAAAGAAATAAATTTTAAAAAATAAAGTGGGAAAAATAAGGGTTGCCTTCTTATTAAAAATAACTTTGGACATACTTTAATTGTGTATCTGCTTTTATATGTTTGATTCTGTTTTATATTCAGGAATCTACAAACTAAAACGAGTAGATCTTATAATTGGTATTGAACCAAAAAATTAAATGCATATTATAAATAGATTTTATAACTTAATAACTACTATACTTTCATATATTGGCATATTAAGTTTGACAATCGCAATTCACGTAAGCTTTGCCTTTGCTAAAAACTAGCTCCAACACAGACCATCTTCCTTAAACAAAACTTGAATAAGAAGTTTACCATTTCGTATCTACTTCAGCTTCAATAGAACTAGTTCGAGTATAGACCAGTTTGAAAACCAAGCTTGACGAAGAGTGCCTCAACTAAACTTTTCAAAAAAATATAGAGTTACGACCATGTCGTTCACAAAAGCCATGTTTGATACTCACGCTGTAGTGCAGAAATATATTCCATTGCCCTATTGTGCTGACAGAGATTCATTTAAACTCCTCCCAAACTTGCTTTACAACAAAACTAGACATAAAATACTTCGCCGTATAACTTTGACAATATTTTCAATGTACACCATTTTTGATGTCGTCTACTTATGTTATTGGCTAAACAATTGGAGTTTGCTTTCAAAAGGTCATTTAATCATACTTGTGTTTTATGCGTTTCGTTCGAGTTTGGACACAATAATCGATACAACGGTAATAGTGATCATATCAAAAAATACAACTATTCAATATCTCGTAACACAATGTTGTAAATTAGTACTTTTTGACACAACTTTGGGAAGTTCATTAATTCAAAATGGTTTTTATCGACTCAAATTCGGCACGTATACATTAGAACAAATTTATTTTTATTTTTTGGTGGGTCTAGTTCCTTTTACATCACTGTGCACGTTCTTACTTCCATTTGTGACCTCATTTTTACCGCTACAGCTATGCTGTGGAAGTGAAGTGGTGGTAAAGATTGTGAGTTCTTTACATCTGGGGATAATGTGGGGACACATACTTTGGTGGTTGGTATCAGTTGTCCAAGTATTCACTTCGCTATTTGAGCTGTTACAAATTTATACAAGCGAACTGGTTGTAAAACCAGATGTGTCAAAAATCGGTTTGCAAAATCAGTTTCCAAAGTGTTATCAAAAATACCGAACAACGCAGATTTTAACCGTTATAGCCAACCAAGCCATTGTTTACCTTGCATTAGTGTTTATTTATGTTGGAGTTTTACATGCTTCTGTGTGTACATACGTAACATTAGCAATACGAGATAGCCTGCCATTATTCATCTATCTAATGTTTCCAGTTATGTCGGCATGTTGTTTTGTTTTTGCTATTTTATTAACTAGATATGCTTACATGTTTAGCACCAATATTTGCAAGTTTGTGTGGTTTTGGAAAGCGCAACATTTAAAAAAGGGGGACCATAAGACACTAAGAAGTTGTTCCTATTTTGGCATTAAAGCAGGCTCATATGCAAATATAACTGCTGAAACTGGACTTCAGATTTGTGACGATATCGTAAACAATACTGTAACACTGCTTTTAACTCTCAAATATCCTCAATAGGATTAAAAGCCTTATTTGTTTTATAGTCCAGTAATTGCGACAGAAACAGACATTTTTGATAGCGTTTATTTATCATTCGAACAAATGTGAATTGCAACACGAGTGGGAGATACCGAGTGACCTAATTTAGTTTACCATTTAAACTACTATTTGTTAAAAAGAACCATTAGAAAACATGTGAGGATGTATATTTAGCATTTTGTGTGGGATGTGTAATAAGTATGTGGATCTATGAATTAAATCAAACTAATTTGAAATGTGTAAGATATTTATTCCATTATGTTTCCATTATGGTAGCCACGGTTGATCATGAAATGTTTGCGTTTTCTGCGAGTTCGTTTTGAAACTGACAGAGACGCAATGTTAGAATGTGTGAATATAGAAACAATTGTCGTGGCATGGTCTTGCGCATTTTTTTGTACCGATTATTCTTGGAATCTACTGAAAATAATTATTTTATCGAATTTTCGATCTTGTCTGATAATATAAATTTATATTGGCATTTATAAGAAGAAATGTATAAACTACTTTGTTGGACTTAAATAAAAAAGAGTTTTACGCAGATGTGTCACGTTTTAATTTAAAAACGACTCAATTTTTAATACCGAAATTCTTCCAAGTTAAGGCCACAAGTTTCCATGTTTTCTTAATATTTCAATGAAACAAGACCTTTTTTGAGCGATTCTGACGAACTGTCCTATGTTCTGTTAAATATTTCACGTAGTATGGTCAATCCATACACAAAATTATTTATAAATATAACTTGTTCTACTTTAACACGGATGGATTTTTTGTTTTATTTTGATTTAGAACACAAATGAGATTAAAGTATTCAACTGGCTTGAACTAACCTAAGAGTTTGCATTTTAAAACCATTTTTAATTTAACAAATAAATCTATCAATTATTCTCTTTGGGTGAATTTTGAAATGAATTATATTTTAACTTTCCTCATACTCATCTTTTCTTACATTCTGAGCTTACCGCACAGTAAATTTCCTGAACGACTTTGTAGAAAAGACGACACTAGAAGCCTCGGTTCAATGGTAACAAAAAAGTGGCTGTGGTGAAATTATTAATCAGTTTATTAAGTAATTAAACATTTTGGTTTTTTAGCATGTTGAAAACAGTCAACAAATTTGTGGCCCAAAATCACTATTTTGACTAGAGGAAAAAGCAATGCATAACTAAATCGAAAATTGTTGACTACTTACCATACATAAATAAAAATTGAAGAATTGCTAATATGACTGTTATATCACTTAAAAATCGAAAATATTACTGCCTTCACCAATTATATCTAATGATGAATAACTTGAATTTAATGAGTGTTATCTACCAAATTTGGCAAGGGATTGTGGTGAGCAAATTAGCTGTTAGGTACTTAAGCATGATTTCTCATGTTCATTTTAATTACATGAATTCGTATAAGTCATCTGCTTGTTGTTTACCTCAGTAACCCAATTGCTTACTTCTCAGAAGTATCTCGTTACTTTACATATAAATATTTACAATTGTGTTATAAAAGTTAAAATAATGGAGTGTTCCATTAAAAGAGAAGTTTTAGCTCTTTTTCTGTTTTTAAACTTAATTTCGTTAAACGCTGGCTTTGTTAAGCACGACTCGAATTATTTCAATCGGAAATCTATTCGAGAAAGGTGGAATGCAGGGAGGGATTTTCGTGCGACTAATAAAAACTTTGGACCGCTGGTATGTTAATATGTTTTAATGAATAATTAAATAAATTTTAAAGAAGAAAGCATATTTAAGTTAAAGTTATCAAGTAGCATGTACAATTTATTTGATTTTGTTTTATTACAAACAAGCATATAGCAACCAGACGAAGGCCATGCAATCGTTGGAGACGATGTGGAGAAAATCAAATTGCCAGGCTTTAACTAAATAAACCAAATAAACTATTTAACAATTTTATTGTTTCAATGCTGTCTGTATCTACGGCGTGAGGTGGATTATTATTTGTTTCCAATTTAAAATGAGAGTAATCTGAATATTATTTGTTATCTCGGATTCTTGAACTTATGTCCAAAGTTCAAGAGTTCAATGTGAATTTAATTAGTTATATTCGGTATCAATCAGCTTATCTGATTGATACTTTTATTGTTTTCTTTGTTTGTGAAAGATAATTTTATAGCTTTCACTTCCTGTCTTTGTCATTCAGTAAATTTGGATATTTTTAAAAGTAGTATAAATACCACTCGCAATTTTGTAAAGTTATCCTCTTGGTCAACGAGTTTGACGAAAGCAACATCTGAGCTAGATGCTTGCTCTTTGCTATTAAAGTGGCTTATCAACGTACCGATAAGTCACTAAATAAAGTTCTCAAAGTTATCGTAGAATTTTTGTGTTGTTTTATGAGTTCACAGTTATTTATCATAGCTATCGAAAGGGTGAATTCCCTGTCATTAATAAAACTATAAAATATATATCAATTTTCGTTTCCTATATTTCTAAAAAACTTAGGGAGAAAATATGCGATTATAGCACAATTATATATTAGATTAATAGATATGGTATTTCCATAAACATACATTTATGTGTTTATGGATAGATTTAAGACTTCTAACAATATTCACCAAAGTTTTTGTAGTAAGCTTCTATATTCACAATTTAACCAAAACATGTACACTTTAATACATTTTTGTGTTTTTCTTAAAGAAAAGTGTTTGAAATTATATGCTTGTTGTATTGCATAGCGACGTGTTGTTTGTAAAGTCAATAAAATCAGTTCAATTAAAATAAATCAGTACATGTGTTAACCACAAGTTGTGGCTACATTGCATCCTTTAATATATTTTTTTTATTTTGTTCACTGACACAACTCAAACTCTAAATTAAATTTGTAGCAGAACGACAGTAAACTCCCAAAAACCAATTTCGAAGTTTTTACTCAAATCAAATGCTTGGAGGCGTGTGTGAAGTATCTTCAAATCCTCAGTTCGATCAATATGATAAGAAGGAATTGGATAAGCGAGTATTGACGAAAACATGGAATAGGCCAAATCCACCTAATAATCATTTTGCACCAGTGGTATGTAAGCTGGTTGGCTTCTTTCTATACCAATATTTAAGTTCAACAAATCCTCAATTAATTTTTTTAATTAAATATTTTGATTTATGTTACTATTTAGAACGTTCTATCCAGTGGAGGAGGTTGTAGACCAAGTAAATGGAGGCGATGTGGAGGAAAATAGTTTCATATGCTTTCAAACAACAATATTTTGAAATAAAAGTTATACATATTGACCACACTATTTACACTTGTTTTAATTACAACTTGCATCCATGTAAAATATTTAAATTTGTTTTGCTTTGCATAAAGTTGTGGTGAATTACATTTAGCCATTACTACTAATCAAAAAATGATATATCATTAGTTTAAATTATGCGGTTACAAAAAATTAAGACAATGTTTTCCGTTTCATAGCTTTTTATGTAAAACTACTTGTGGTTATAATACTGCGTTTGTTAAAGCCCAGCTGAAGGATTTTTCGTCGAACCAACTGACACCTAGAAATATGAAACAATTATTGCTTTTATTTATTATTTTCATTGGGTTCATTTTGATACATGTTTCAGCAGATGAATATTCTAATAATGGGTTGGAGTACCAAAGGGATTTTAGAAGGGCAGGTGTTAGAGGTCCACAGGTAAGAAAATACAAATTGAAGTACTTATTAAATAGTTAATGATATTGCTATTACTATATTCTACTTTTTCGATTAAAGAGCGTTCCTAAATCACCCAAGAGAAAATGTGGGCATGGACAGTTTTATAACCACCGAAGGCGTCGATGTCAAAGGATTCCAACAGGCATAAAAACAAATCAAGATAATGTATTCGACTAGTTTTTGTAGTCATCGAATTATTCATATTACCTTTGCAGAATGTTGGTACGGTGTACTTTTGAACTTTTGATTTGACAAAAAATATTATTTCCTTTAAAAAAATCAGGAATTAACAAATCACCGGTATTTAAATTAAATCGTGAAAAAATTTAATCTAGTATTATTTGGTTTACCATAATTATTTTGAAGTAAATTTGCGGATGCAATATGTATTGTATTTGTTTTCTTATCAGTCATCGAGCGTATTTATAAATACACTCATTATCATAGATATTCTCACCATTCATTGACTGATATGCAAAAAACACAAAATTTACTGGTGTTGAAACTCGATTTCATCTTCTTCATTGTTTTTGAGTACAAATGTATATTAAAGATGTATGTTTAACTGGAAAATAGAAAAAAGTCGTAAGTGATGTTTTCCATTTCATTTACTTTAATTTCCCCATCGAAAAATTTACACTATAAAATTTATGCTTTTTTGACATTACACTTTCGGTTTGCTCACGTAAACGTATTGGTGTACTGTACAGACAGACAGATTATTAGTGTCAGTACACTTGTATAAACGATACCTCATCATTGGATTATACTATGAACCAAACATAGTTTAAATAAGAAGGAATCGTCTGAAAATAAATGCCAAATTAATTTAATGCAAAACAGTTAAAAAATTTAATTGTTCTTGTTAAAAATACATTTTGAAATAGTTAAATTAAATGGTCTACACGACAGAGAAACATGTGCACTTTTTAATGTATCAATGTTTAGTCAATGTATACATAGAAAAAAACATTTCATTCTCCCCATGAGACATTTGATGTGACAAAACTTTGTATCCCGTCTGCTCCAAATCTCCCAGCGCGATGGTAACGAAATGCATTGGAGCTCGGTATTTTGACGCACCGTTTGTATCGCAAAATTCGAGTTCTTCGTCTGGTGTAATCACCCATCTGTCGGCATTGTTGGGGACGTCATCTTCTCGTATGAACCCTAAGTTTGCCATACTTATACTTGATTGCTCACATCCACATACTTCAATTCGCCAACCGTTTAAAGGTACATCCCAAGATAATCTGTTTTTACATGAAACATAACTCCATGATATATTAAACCAACTAAATCAATCAATAAATACATTGCAGCTTTATTATGTAAGAAATCTGAAAATTTACGTTAGTGCAACAACCGGCATCTTGGCTTTGTGCGTCTTCGCCAGAGGGTGACCAAAATTGAAATAGAAAATGGAATTCTTGATACGTTTGAGTAAATTGGCTGCAAAAAGGCACTGGTGGCATCGTTTACTGTATAGTGTTATTTTTTAGAGTAGAAAAAATCAAAATATATAACTTTATCAGTTTCACTGATAAAGGGGAATATTTGGGATTTCAGATATGATATATAAAGCATTATGACAGATGAGTATGTTAACCATGACATACTTTTATTACATATAAAATTGGTAAGTGTACACTGCCAAATGAACAGCATACAGTCCCGTGTAAAACTTTGTTCAAACTATGTGTATTTTAGCTTAGCATGCATATTGTCCATTCAATTTATCATACTCTCAGTTGAGCTTCAATTGTATTTATGTACGTAATATTAATTTTGTTAGTTTGTCAAGAAATACATATTGTTACGTGATTACAATTTTAGACGTTTGGTTATAAAAAATATCTTAAAAAATTTGATAACCGTTAAGATTAAGTCGGCATTCAAATCTTATTTAATATGTGAACCTAACTGATCAAGGTTATGCATTGCTTATGCATGCTTCATGCAAACCTTTGTATTGTATTTTTATAAATTAAATTACTTTGGTTGGACATTTTAAAGGTAGACGTTGGTACATGCATGACAAATGATTGTTCAACAGATGTATACATTTATTCGTTTGCGATGAAATTAGGCAGATTATCAGTTTGTGATGTGGGATAGATAAGCTATGTGAATTATGTATGAGATTAAGCTACACCAAAAAGCAACAAAAAGACAAAATAGATGATGCATCCATGGCTTATATGAAATACAAAATAAACAAGTGTATTTTGTGGTTAGTAAAATTGAACTAATGTTTCAAAATAATCCATATGCTTATAGATGAATAAATTTGGTTTTTGCTTTATTTAAGTATAGTCATAAAGGACATCATCATTGTTAATGTTAAATATTGTTTTAAATTTTATAAAGCAATAACTCCTCCTTGCCCACATACATCGCGTTAGTCAGTAAATAAATAAAATATCATTTATAAAATAACTCAATAAATACATTGGTGTGTGGTAAGTTTTGCACCATGTAGTTCTATATACATCT
The DNA here is from genome assembly GCA_034695485.1 of Entomobrya nivalis. Lineage (NCBI taxonomy): Eukaryota > Metazoa > Arthropoda > Collembola > Entomobryomorpha > Entomobryidae > Entomobrya > Entomobrya nivalis. The sequence continues at coordinate 4,441 of JAQFZH010003716.1, read as the reverse complement.
CCAAATAGCAATCTGAAGCTTGATAACATTTAACTCTAAATCACATATCTGATATTTTTGGAGAATTTATATACTTAGACCATAATTGGTTCACATATGAATAGCAACATTGCATATACCAATAAAACACAACAAAGCATTTTAAATGTGAGCGTATTCCAGAATACCAAAATACTCTTAGTGTATCACTTTATAGATGTTGCTTTGAGTTTAGATTTAGTGAACAATTGATGAGTCAAGACATCTAATTTTCCAAGCTAATGCATGCTTTTAAAAAGAAATGATTACGATTAGCAAAACAGTCTAAATAACCGGCCAGAAAAAGCGTGCGAAAAATTGGCCAGAAAAAAATTCATGCGATCAGCAAAAGAGTTTTCTTAATTAGATCAAAATAATATTCTCTAAATATATTATTTTTAACGTGTAGTAAAGCTCGATCAGAACCAGCCAGATCATCCAACAGAAAGTGCTCGAGTTTGTTCTGCAAGACAATGAGGGGGAAAAGTAAGTGAGGATTAATATACTTAAGTTAAAACAGTGCTAATGCAGCATTTTTCTTGTCAGCTTATATTCCATTTTCGTGTTGATCAAATGTGGAATGTGAAGTAAAATGCATTTTATTATATAACGCATATCAGCCTTGTGAAAAAGAGTAAACAGTGTGCAGAGAACAGATCTGTTTATGCATTGAAATTTTCCGACTAGGCAGCACTGGATCAAAAAAGAAATGATAAAACGAGTGAAACTTGTTTTGCGTAGCTTTTTAGTACAGCACAGATTGAATAAAAACAAACAGATGATATCATAATATATTTTATGCAATATATTTTGGTATGTGTTATAACATGGGACTGTTTGCAGACAAAGTTGCTACGTAAAAAATAGTCAAGTCCAAAGGGTTGAAATTTCTTGAATGTTTTTTTTTTATTCGTTTGCAATTAGAGGTTTAATTGTTTGTTTTTTGAGTAATATGTTTATATATCTGTAAAATTTTTATTGGGTCTACTCTCAGATTAAAGTAATTTTCCAGTCTGATAGCATTGTTTAATAAGGTTTAAAAAAAGTTAAAAAGCGCTTCCTTCAAACTTTCAACACAAATTGACAAATTAAAAATGGATGGAGAATTTCCGGAACAGTTCAAGTGTCCTGTTTGCCTTGAGATACCCGAAAAGGAAATTTATCAATGTGAAAATGGACACACCACATGCGACAGTTGCAGTACCGGTTTATCTCATTGTCCTCAGTGTAGAGTAGACCTGAGCACAAAAAAGATCCGAAATCGTGCCCTTGAGGATCTTCTTGATATGATGAAATTTAACTGTTCATTCAAGTCTGAAGGATGTAATACTAAAGTAGCTAGAAAAGAAGTATCCAGTCACAGTGACAATTGTACATTTGGGTAAAACTGTACACGCAAAGTTAAAAAATATATACAAGAAATAAATAATTAATTGAATATTTTTTACTGCAGTGGAGAGCAAGTGCCATTATGCAAATACTTAGGATTTACATGTAAGTACAGAATGAAGACTAGAAATTTACTTGAGTCCATTCGACACCTGAAAGACAATCATTCCATGTTGCAAATGAATGACATCAACTTAGAAATAAGATTGAAAAGTATAAAGAAGATCGACCAAAAAGTTAGGGGACTTTGGAAACCTGTTTTACTTAACGTACACTTCCATCATTACATGTTGGTTGTCCACTCGATCAAAGGAAATATTTCCATTTTGTGCATCTGGATTTCAGAAAATAGTAATCCAAACGTTGATGTTAAATTTCGAATCACATCCAAAATAGACAAGGTCAATCAGTCAAAATTTTTAATACATCTTTAATATATTTATCAATTGACATTCTCGTTCAATTTTTTTTTCCAGATTCCTGATTTGGAATGGGCAGCAAAAACGATTTCACCAGCGGAGTGCGAATTAGCCCTTCAATTCCCTCCTTTACTTGTTTCACTGGACTACTTACTAGCTGCTCATGTGGAAGCAGATGCCGACGTGCTGAAAATCCAAGTCATCATATCTGATAGCAAGTCTACAAACAAAGTTTCCAACACAACTGTTACTGAACTTGTACTAGAATCATTTATGGTTCTTCCATCTTCTGAGCAACATCCAAATGACCGATCTTCAATGTCTGACATGTTAACACTTGAAAACATGACGGCCTTACTGCTTTCACAATTTTGTGAACAGATTGGGGATACCTACTATTGCAATGTCTGCCAAACTTCACCAATAATAGGTCCAAGATACCAATGTCTACAATGTCGGGGGTATGACCTTTGTTCTACATGCATGGCGAAAAATGAGCACTCCTTTCATCATTTCACACTTCTTTGCACAGTTGAACAAGTTAAAGCAATGCACTCTGTGGTGGCACGGTAAAATAAAAATAAGAAATAATTTATTGCAAACCTTTATGAATACAATTTAAAGGAATCAATTGAAAACTGACGGATTTTTTTTATTTTAGGACAAAGCCACGGAAATCATTTTTGGAATGTGGGAACAATGGTAACCTAGGTTTGTCAATGAAATATAAATCATGATTTGTGAAAATGGGTAAACTCTTATGGAATAATATATTTGGTTTTCAAGGTACTGGATATGCCCTTGGGTCTATATGTTCCGATGCCAAAGAATTATCTTGCCAAAAGTGTGAAAAGCAGCCGGATTTCATATGTTTACAATGTGTGGGTCCTTATGGTTTATGCAGATTCTGCTTTTTAGGGGAGCTGACACGACATAACGGCAGTCATTGTTTTGTAATGACGATGATCGACAGTGCCAGGCAGTTTGCACTTTACCTATTGCGCAAACACAATATTTTACCTCAACTGAAGTACGAACTCGATTCATAAACTAATTAAATTTTCAAACTATAAATGCAGTAAACAAGAGGGTGTTTACAATTATTTTTCTTATGTAGTACATTTATAAATAATCGTTTGGAAGTGAAATGCTTGATATTTTTTTTGAGTATTATTACTCAACAAACCTTAAAGATTATGCAATGTGTCGTAATAAATATAGCCTTTTCTATGAACTTAACAATTTTACGAGCATTGATGTCATAAGACATCAGAAAGGAAAGAATTGTTTGAAATAAAAATATTCATGAAACAATAATTTTACTTTAGTATTTCATTTGTTTAATTACCCAATAATGTTATTGCTTATGCATTCATTATTGTTAATTTTCCTTTATAAATATTACTATTATGTATCTAATCGCTATATATTTAAATGGTACACAGTATAATCTGATTCCAGCAATTACATTTTTCATATAATAACTCATTACAGTACATAACTTCTACAATTACCCTAAATGTAATCCTCATGTATTGATTTATTGAATACACAACTTATTTTCTTACCTCGTCATTCTTTGGAAAGTGTCGTTATTACACTTATGTACCAAAAAAAATACATTCTACTTAGTTCAAAAACATTGATAACTTAAACTGCTATTCGATTGATTGCACAAATTTGCGTTTATGTATGTGTGTATGTATGTGTAAATTTTGGAAGAGGTATTTCTGAAACTATCATGGTCTCACAACCATTAAAGAATCTTTCTATTCATATAGTAGCAAGAACCTCATGCGTTTGGATAGATGCAAATCACAATTTTTTTGTCGTTTATATCTTTTATTAACAAAACTGATCATTTGATTCTACCCTCGTCGGATTTTAGATTTCGTAGTGCAACCTTTTTTTTTTTTTTAACTTCACTTCATTGAGTCATACAACGTTGCATTTGGATGGATACAAATGACAAAAACGTGTCGTATATGCATTTTATTAACAAAACTTTTGATGTGATTCTCTAACCATTTGGTTTTCATTTATTTCATTAATTCTATTGGTTTTCATTACAACAAATATTTTTATTGTTTCAAAAGGCACTACATTTATCAAAACAACATTATTTATATGTGTCAGTGGTAATAAATAAACTTAATACTTTATTAATTCATACACAAATTTATCAACACTTTTTACACAATATTTTATGTGTAGTCAAACGGTATAAAATATACATACTGAAACTTTTGTACTTTAACTTATTTCCTGATTCTAACTGTTAACCAGATAAACTTTAACTACGACCTTCCTGGCACTCTATAAATTAATTTCAGTCTACATTTCATTTTAACTTGATTCCACCCATTTTTGAGCTAACTAACCCGCAGAGTCCCAAATGAACAAAAATGTTATCTTGTTTGCTGCTACCCTATGGCTTAACAACGAGCCACCATAATTTTCCTTTCTTATTTATTTTACCAAACTATTCAAGCCAAATGCTCTTTAAAGTCCAAACGGAAACGGGACCCGTACCCTCTCCACTCATTGAATGTGAAGCCTGAACTTGATAACCTTTCTCCTCCAAAACTCCAAGAAAATGGGTCACAAGACACATT
>JAQFZH010003715.1:0-13319 GCA_034695485.1 Entomobrya nivalis | reverse complement strand
CTTTTTGGTTGACAAGTAGTGTCATTTCACCCCAGTGAGGAGTTTCTTTTGACAGTTAAGCCTATTCACTTATTGACAGGTTGACATTTTATATTGACAAGTTGTAACAAAAACAAACACGCACACATACACACACTTGTATCCACTCTTGTTTCCCATAAACATAAAATGCTGATATTCAACTAGTGAGGAGAATGACATTAACCGGCAAGTATTAATAAATATTCAACATAAGTAGTGTTTCTTTATGTAATTGGCGTGTCACCTGTCAAAACCACAAAAATTATCTTAAAATGTTGGCTCTCCCTGTGGAACGTCTTGTTGGGAATACTTCCTCATCAACAAACAGTACAAGTAAAAGTGCTGCAACCGCAAACATGTCAAAACATTGCAGCAGAAGTCATAACAATAACCACCATCACCAGAACATAAGCAGAAATTCTGCCAGTCCAGATTCTTCAACCAGTGCAATAAGTGATTGCAGTAGTAGCAACATGAGCAGCCCTTCAAGTACACCTTGTAAGAATAGCAACAATATCAGTGGCACAAGTCCAACAAGATCAGCATCTCCACAAAACAATAAATCATGTCAATCATCTCCATCTGATCTCTGCAATAATGATATTAACAATTCACTGACAACAATAAATCGCAATAATATTCACTCGATCTCACCAACCATCTCTCCAGGACCTGTAGCTTCTGGAGAAATTGCAACGATGACAGACAGAGCCAGTCCTGTTGACACCACCAGAGCGACACTTTTGGTTGTCAACTCAAGAAAGCGAAGACGCAACAGCAGTAGTAGCTGCGAAAGTGTAAGCCGAAGAAGTCGGAGTAATTCTCCGGAAAGTCGGAAAGGAGGAGAGGAAGGGATGATGATGAGAATGACTATCAAGCAAGAGGTAGTAGAATGCTCACCCCATAACTCACCCCCTTCTTGTCATAGCTGCTGTTGTCAACAAAAGAGTCCACGACGAGAGGAAGACGAAATGAGCAATTTCCCCTCTGGCATCCGAAGAAACAGCGATGGTGGTGGCAGTAAATCAAATAATAATGATTGCAATAATCTGACAACGACGAAAATTGAAAGCGATGGAGTTGAAGATGAGTGTGCCAACAACAGCAGCAGCAGGCTAAGCAGTAATAAAATTAATGATAATAATAGGACATCTGCGCATCATCACTATTATCATCCCAATCATCCTCATTCACAAGTTCACGAGGAATCTCATTCACGACGAGACCACCAGACTCAATTTGATAATAGACAGCAGCAGAATCAACATCCAGAGGAAATGAGGGAACAAGCCAACAGTAGATCAAAAGTCAATAACAATAATAATAGCATCAATAGAAACCACCACCACTATAATAATAACTTGGTGGATGAAAATAATGAAAGTGGTGGTCACCCTTCGTTGACCGTGGATAATGGTCTTTCCTCACCTGGAAGTATCAGCAGCACAAGCAGTAGCAACGGAAGACCACCATCAAGGCCCCCATCCACAGCATCTACCGCATCCTCAAGTTGCTTTAGCTCTGTGCTCAGTCTCTCAACGAGCACACCAGGCAGAAATGGATCTGCCCTGCATTTCAACAGTAATCCTTACTATTCCAGTCCCTATCATCACAATGGACTCCAACATCATTCTCATCATAATGCACACAACCATTTTTTAAAGTTTTCTATTGAGGACATCTTGAGACCCGACTTTGGCAAAGTTCGCAGTAGCCATAATAATATCATCACTAACAACAATGGATTAAAATCCAGCAACAATGCTGCGAGTATCAACAATAGCAAGCAACAGAATGGTGGTGGTGGTGTGAACGTCGTAACGAACAACAAAAATCATAATAAAAAACCTCAACAACAATCCCATTCTTCCCAAGAGTCAACAAGACCAAACAGCAGGGCATCTAGCTTCAAATATCACTCGGATGATTCCAACTGCTCCTCTACAACCAGCCGACAGACGGAAGTTATCCCTGATGATAAAGTCAACCCACCAGTTCCTGAAGGACCTATGTTATGGCCTGCTTGGGTATATTGCACTCGCTACAGTGATCGACCTTCCTCAGGTAATTTTTTTTTGCTTACACTTCTCTCTTTCTACATATCTTAGTGTTCAAAGTCAAGCTGTATATTTTTTTCTCTCTCCGTTCATACGAGTGGGCATGGTATATTCATCTCATTAAATAAGATTTACACTGGGAACATTCATTAGCAAAAATTTATGGTATATTTATTTATGTATGTGGAGCAGTCTGCGACACCATCATCATAATCATTACTATTACTGTATCTTCATGACTTAGTACTTTTCACAAATAAAGTGTTACAACATGCCACACCATAAACACATAGTTTCTGTTTCTATCCTCATGAATTCTTGTATTTTTTTTGCCTGGCTCAAGGGCCATTTTCGCCTCATTAGTAGTGTAGTAATTTATAAAAGACTATAATGTAGCTTATTGGCTCTGAGATGAGGATAAAAATCTGCGCAGTGAAGATCAAGATGACACAAACCCACTATTAGATGAGACGTTTACTTGAAACATATCATTAAAAATATGGTTTGAATACTGGGGTGCTATAGAGTAAGCATTATGAATATGAGTAAAGTATGAGAATGAGATTTTATAACATTCTTTCAGGTTAGTTAGAAAAAAAGACGTGTGTGCATGTCTTGAACGAGATCTGAAGAGTTATTTATTAAGACATTTATTACACTTTGGAGAGCAGTCTCATTTGCAATCTGATAATTTAGCAATAGTCACAGTCAGAGTAATGTACAGCGGTGTACATTACAAAAAAAATCTCGAGATAGAATAAAAATATATATCAAATGAAATGAATGACTTGGCTAGTAATGACTACATTATTGGTCCAAGTGACTTGACTTGGCTTGGCGTTGGCTCTACGCATCGCCCCGTCAACATCGTGAACTTGTGTTCTCTCTTGATAATTGATATGATGTGGTACGGTAGAGGGACAGGGACAGTTGCAAGTGGGCTGTGTTTACACGCTGATTATGGCACATTGTTGGTACTTGGCAAAACATAAACTCGAAAAAGTATCACTAATAAATTACCTCTATTTGGCGAAGAATCAAAAGAAATACATGTCAGTTTTGTTTGTCAGCACCAGCATCAATATAATCCACCATTAGAGCCCAATTTAACCAAATTAAAAAAGGAACATATATTTAGCTTTTATGTGAGGAGTTAACTTTGGAGGCTGTACTTTTTTAGGCCTGACTGATGCTCATGGCTTGGCTTGCTGAGATTTTATGAGTTGCTGTTTGTAGAAATACAAATAAAAGATGACAGGCGAAGAGGATAAAATAATGTAGGCAGACAGAACTTGTCATATGGATGTTGTACGGTAATTTGACATGCGCAAGCGTTAAAAATAATTTATCGATTGAATCGTGTGCTAATAATAATTCCTTATTTTGGGGATTCTTTTATCGTAAATGTTTACAAATTAATGATGCTAGTAATAATTGTAGAGCTTTTAGTACAACAAACATAAATAATACTTCAAGTATATGGGAGGTAACATTAGGTATTTACCTTTCCATTTTATCTTACTAATCAAAGTTGTGAGAGACTTTAATTGTTAGTTTGATTTCCATTTTATTCAAGCAAATAATATGCATAATGTAACATGATGTAAATAGTTAGTCAGAAGTTGTTGATTCATTTATAGCTTGTAAACATGAATGATGATACATCTCCCATTGTTTGAACGGCTGGTATAACAAATTGATCATTAATTGAACACAGCAGTTGGAATATAATATATATATTTTGCGATGGACATCTTTTATCCATTCACTAATTGAGAAAAAAAACTTTTTTTTGTTGTAAATTAACAATTTTTTGTTTGTAGTATTCATTATCATAATCACTTGACTGAATTGACTATAAAATATTTGTAATTAATGAAGGAAAGGGTTAAAAAATTGTGCTATTTAGTAATGATGATTATAATTGCAGGCAGAGAGGATATAATTATTTCAAACAAGTAAATTGATGAACAGCTTTTGTCCATCATTAAAAATCAGGGTAGTCGAAGAAATTTTGTTGAAATTAAATAAATTTCAATGTTAATGCAAATTATACCATAAAAAAGTCAAGAAATGGATAGCTAAGTAAACTAATAAATTGTGTTAGTTAGTTAGTTTCAGTTATTAAAATTTATAGCATATTATATGAGGTTGCGGCAAAGCAACGTTTGTAAAGATGAATAAACTAAAACTATACACCATAACGTTTAAAAAGAGACCAAATAAGTTTGCCACAATTGTCGAAGACAAGGTAAAGTTAGTTTATTTAGGGCCTCGTAGTCTCCTTAAAGTCAAGCCATCATACACGGCATAGTTCCTTATTTGATGTTTGTAAAAAGCATACAAATTTGTACTAATGAATATGCATAATCGTTTAAAAAAGAATACATCATAATGCATTTCAACGTTTCATTTCAACACACTTTTGACTATGGGATATCGTCAGAAGTAAAGGCAAACCGAAACAAATCCAAATGCAAACGATTGAATCTAATTATTGTTGAGAAACAAAGAAAAACACTCGTGAGAAATCAATTAGCCAAGGTAAAAGGAAAAACAAAGAAGGAAATTGGCATTTTGCGTACATAATATGCTTGTTATCAGCCAAATGTAAAAAACGAGAGCTTGTTTGAGTGAAGTGTGACGACATAAAAACATAATGAATTCATATTTTATTGATGATTTGATGATGTGCATGCCTAAAATTGCGAGTGCCTACGCAGTAGTAAAACAAAAACAGTTTCTTTCTAAAAGACTTCATTAAATTATTTCATGTATAGCTGAAATACAATAAAATGGTGATTCTATAATGCACTCGTCTGTCTGTCTGTTGCTCGAACGCTAACACGACTCAAAAATATTTTAACAGGAAAAGTTTGCGATAAATGATTCATGTGATCTTACTATCTGTTTTGTGGTATTATCGCCCTGAAAATAAAGTTCCACCTAATTCCAAATAAAATTTTCAATTGGATTTCATTTACACTTTAATCTAAAGTCTATAGTTTTCAATATTTTGAAAAATGTGACGACCTTTGTGCATAGAATTATTTTAGCAAGGCATGCCCTTTCGGTTTGACGAATTCATAGAATAAGTCATGAACTGCATGAACTTGTTTGTGTTGAAGTAATACAAGTTTTTTTTCTGAAATAATATATTTTTCAATTTCAATAAAAAGGTTTTTTTTCTTTGATAAAAAAAATCTTTTCAATCATCATCTCATTTTGTATTTATGATGGATTGAATAGAAATAAAAGTGATTTGAAATTCATGACAGGCAAATTATCAAGTGTGACCAAATTGATAGATAACATGAAAAACTATTATGTAGCGATAAATAAAAGAATGCGAAAGACATAATGCATTTTAAAAAGGGTGCACACCGCATCATTTGACTGTTGATGTTGATGCATACATGATAATCGAGTTTGCATGTTTGATGTGTGTGGTTGACTGGTGACATAGCCTCACAATTCAACATTCATATTATCCTTTTAATGAATTCAATGAAAAAACAGTAGTAACGAAAATGCGTTAGAATTTGTGTAATTTAACGCGTAATCAGCAGCAGCAGACCACATATCGTGTCTGATTACAAGAATGTCTTTGATGGTCTGTTAATTCGTGAAAATGATTAGGTAAACAGAAAAGACAGCCGTATATAAATATTTAGTAGAAGTCAGCAACATAGTCCTTCTGTTTGTATTATGCATTTTTAATTAAATTCTCCGTTTGCCTAAAAGTGTTACAAGCGTGTACTTTATGCCTTAATCGACTTTTTTTGTCAAGATGATGCGGAATTGAAAAATTTAATCTTTTAACAGTTTTTTTACATTCAATATTAACGTGTTTAAAATTAAATAAATACGACAAAAGAGAATGAATGAAAAATGATTACCTATTTGTTAAATTACAACATATCAATTGTACATCTCTATACAGAGAAAACCTGATATCTCTACTTGTACAACAGCCAGATTATTTATCATTTTTTGTGGTTGAGGTATTTATTATGCAGATGTACATTGTTTGCTTGTATATGCTAGAAATTCCAAGTTCATCCGAGTAATGTACAATGGTCGTTTACACTGTTTACGTGTAATACTATTTTATATGCACTTTAAAAAGTACTTCTCCACTGTGAAGAGCTCAAACAACGTAACAATCAGTCTTTTTACTCATCTTTTCAACTTCTTTTTCTGATAATTCTTCACAATCCAAACCTGTCAAGAGCTGCTTATGTTCATCTTATCGTTAGCTCATGCCTAGTCATTCATCATTTTGACTGGTCAGCATATCAGAGTATAAGAGAAATTTCAATTTGAACCAACTAGCTTATATTCAATGGTAAAAATCAAATAATGTTTAAACTGAAAATTTGTATTATACATGCAACACTTTACTCTCTTTATGTCCACGTCAACTTACCTTATTATTTCCAAAAAGTACACTTCAGTTTAAAGAGGAAGATAATCTTCAAAGATGAATCTGAATTTTTCTCGATGTTAATCTTATTTGTAAATATCTTATCATCCTCACATAAAAATATGTTTTGCACAGCAAGTGCTTTTAATTTCATTCAGATTATGTACATTAAATTGTGAATGGATTAAATTGAAGAATAGTATATGATGGAATCAATAAGTATATATCTGCATTTAAGCATTGTAGGTGTTGCACTCTCAAATTTTTATTGTAAATTGAAAAATTAACTTTTTAATGCGCTTCTTTCTCTCCTTAAATAAGTTCTGAAAAGTAAGTGATCTCACACTTGTTTGTCCATTTAAAAAATGTATAATATGTTAGCACTGAGCATTTTATGTTCTTGAAGATGAAGATGAACAAGACGGATATGAAATAAAAAGGGTATTATTATGAATGTTTGGATTACTTTAAAGAAAATTGCTGTTTGACAAGTGTGATATTCAGATTAGGATTGTTCGTCATGTGTTAGATGATTTGATGTATGCCACATACAAACACGGTTCGTGTTAAAAGTTGTGTTGGTAGTGGTTGTGGTGATGATGATGAAATGATGATGAGCATGACTCAAGTTAGTTATTATGATAGGTCATCAAGGAGAAATCCTAATTTGATGGGTGGATGGTGGATTACTGTATGATTATGAATATGATTATCCTGTAAAAATGGTGAGATTGATGCAATAATCCTTGTTCATTGTATCGCCTCATCTATCTCATTTTTTTTTGATGTTGCTGATATGATGATTATTGTGAAGCAAAGAAGGAGAGACTTGAAGTTTTTTTGTAGTAGGTAATGGAATCATAATCAAATTGTAAGATGATAGAGATAAATAAGTGAGTAGGTACTGCTTGCCATTTCTTTATTACTTTTATTACAAAGATTAATTCAATTTTTTTGAGGATCAGTGTCACATTATTATTTTACATCCAAGAAAGTTTAAGGGTGTTTTCCATGAAATGCCTTGTTATAGTCAGCCATATTTTCATAACATCATTAGTTTCCTGCATTTTTGTTGGTCACTCTAATAGAACGAAATTAAAAACTACTCACGAAGTATTAAATAAAAATAGAATTCAGCATAATATTACTTGACTTGCTTTTATTTTCCGAAATATCTATTAAAACACTATTTTTAATAATTTCTTACACTGTTTACAAATATTCACAAATTATTTTTTGTCCTATTGCAAACAGGTCCCCGATCACGTAGAATAAGAAAAAAGGAAGAAGGAGGAGCAAAGCCGGAACCGGAGGAGAAGAGACCCCGAACTGCATTCACATCAGAGCAGCTTGCCCGTCTGAAGCAAGAGTTTGATGAAAATCGATATTTGACAGAGAAACGAAGACAGGATTTGGCTCAGGACTTGAAGCTTCACGAGAATCAGATTAAGATTTGGTTTCAGGTAATTAAAGTTTTAAAGCTAATTGCATGTTTTTGTCTCAAGAATTATCTCTTGTGAATTTACATTGATTGAGTTCATATTGCCCCAAATAAAACATTACTTGTTGAATTCCATTGCAAATATTCTTCATCTTTATCCCTTTTGATATTATAAATTGTATAAATTCTTTATTTTTCATCTCGACATAAACAAATATTTTCTTTTTGCTCTACAGAACAAGCGAGCCAAACTGAAGAAATCCACTGGTCCCCGCAATGGACTAGCCATGCAACTTATGGCTCAAGGTTTGTACAATCATTCGACTATTCCAGTGGACGAGGATGAGGAAATGCTCTTATAGCTTTAAAAAAATCAAGTGGATGGGCTAACTCTGGAAAGTTCTCAATTCCCTAAATACAGCTAAGGTAGCCAACCGCTGATAAGTACATAATTCGCAAATAATTGGATAATAATATCCGCATGCAATACATTTATAGCTTTACGAAAAGTTCTACTAGTATTCTCCGTTCATGTAGATATTTCACTGCCAGCAAAGCTGATGTTGATCGCAGTTTTTCTTTCTCTTAATTGTTTCACTACACAATGAAAATTCTGACTCCTTTAGAGTAAGGAATTCCTGATTTTAAAAACACAAGCCAGACTCATGACTAAATAGTAAATTATGTAGAATATGTATTAAGTAGATACTTGGTATTTTGAGATCATGATGCAATAATATCAGTTCAATTTTAAAAAACAATCGAGAAAACGACACAAGTTGCAATAGTAAGTAACACATAAATTGAATTAGAGCAGTGACACCCTATTTTAAAAAGCCATTGTTTCCGCCAGTCATGTTCTAAAATCTCAGCGTGTAAAGTTAGTTAGTTGTATGCTAATACAAGTACGTTATAAACCAGAGCATTACGGAAAGTTAAACAGGAAATGTATTTTAGCTGCTTCTCTACAGAGTAAATCGTATTCAATATTTATGAGAATTCAATTTTCGAAAGTTTATGAAAGTTCGTTGAACAACCAGTTGCGGATTTCTTTGTGACTCCTTGACAAAAACTGAACTCTGAAATGTCCCGATGATATGTTACATAAATTTGACTTTATAATTACTCAATACCAAAATGTTATGAATGTAAATTATTGTTTTCTGTACATGTTGTAGGTTACATCTAAATGTGTAAGATATATAGTTCCTATTGTATGTTATATATGTACATGCCGTGTCAGTGTATATCATGTTTAGCAAACCTAGTTGTAATTGTTATATAATATGTGTATCTACAAGTATAAATATAGAGCCTTAAATATAATATTAAGTTAATTTATAAATATGCAGAGACTATATAAAACACTGCACATGCAAAACGAACTAATAAATTAAACTATAGTATACATTACATAGCCAGTGAAATATATACTTGTGGTGTTTCTTGTTTGTCATTGTTTAATCCAATGAAGTGAAGGACTCAACAAACATAATGAAGAAATGTTACATAAACAAAAAAACAGATAATAAAAAAATATTTGCTCTCTGTGTATACCCTTTAAAAAGAGAAAACTTGATTTTGAATGTGGCAGCACTTTTTTCATTAAACATTTTTGGCATAACTTACAAAACAATGGGTTTCATCCAACTACCATGTAAAATGCATACCATGGTAAGCAATAAATTCGAGCACTGGCAGCATTTCGCCTGTTCATAAATGACATGTGACAGTTTTACTCCACTCGAATTCCAATTTACTGAAAAAACTCTATTTTCAGCAAGTTTACAATCCAATTATTTGAAACGCTATTTTTTCTCTTTCTAATCGACCACCACGATAGATAAATATGTTTTTGAAAACAAGTTTACTTTTCTACAGAATTACAGCTTATCATCGAACCCTATTCTTAAAAAATAAGCACAAAAATGCCAACGGGTAAAGGAACATTGTCATTATATTTAACTGAAGACATTTCAACTGCTGTTATGCTGGTTATGTATGTAAAAGCCATACTGCTGACTTGACTTGGTTTCGATGACTTTGATAAATCAGTATGAAGAGATTTCGATTAAACATCACGCATAGTTCGGGAGTCCCGAAATTCCCCAGTAATGAAGTCAAGCAGAAAAGGGTTGACGGTGCAAGTTGCATGCATCTCAGTTCTTCGTCGCACATAAGCGTAGTGTACGTACACAAACAATAGATTTCATCATGGCTAGCATGAAAGTCAAGTTTAGGTTCCTCAAAAAAGAACAAACAAAAACTTATTATTCCTCGTTCTTCTTACTTATTTCACATTTTGCTCTTGTTTCAATTTAAACATATTTTTCTTTTGTTTTTCTTGTTTACTTTCACCATTATTATTTTTATGGGAGAACTTTATTCACGTATATAGTACATTTAATTTACGGGCATGCATAATAACATAGTTTCATACATGTCGTGCTCAGAGTAAATGCAATAAAACATCAGGAACAACACTGATCGTCACATTCATGAAATTCCAGCCTGTCACCCAAGAGCCCCCAAAAAATCCTTGTCATCATTATATGAGTCCATTTCATTCAAGCCACATCTTTTAGTAGCTTTCTAAATTCATTGTGACTTTACACATGTACTGATGTGGATGTATGTACAACCTACATGATATGCCTACGTGAAAAATAACCTTTTTATGCTTACGCACTCTGGAAATACAGCAAATATGCGATCGTGTATGGTAAAGCTTGTATTTTATCTGGGTCTTTGTTGTTGTTCTTGTTTTCCAGAGTTTCATATTTCAGTAACTCTTTTGAAAAGTATTTACTTTACTTTACGCATTACTTGTCCGCTGTCTGCCTGAAAGCTGTTCCACAATCCCCCTTTTTCCTTGTGCATATGTGTCATCCTCTTGATTTGATCACTGTCATATCACCATTTCTACCAAAATATGTTATCTATCAGCAATTTAATGTTGGTTTTTTGTAAACTATATTTCCTGTTCATCATTAAATTGAGAAATTTAGATCTATGTAGCTAAAATACGGTGTGTTAGAATAGATACGAGCATGATTTAATTAAGACTGGAAATAGGAGAGAAACAAGTATGTGCGCTTGTTAGTGCATAATGATGAGCGAATTCCAAAAAAATATATTGAAAAAGTATAATACTAGGAAGCAGTATTATACTATTATAATAGATAAAAAGCAACATGGCATGTGTGAAAAAGTAAGCGATCCAATTCACTAAATGGATTGAAAATAGAAAAATTCTCTGATAGATTGAAATGAATGAAATTAAATCAAAGTCATTTTTCAACTTGAACAGCAAAAGGGGATATCTATCCGGAAAAGTATCCTAAAATGTTTATCTCAATGAGAAAGAGATGAGATGCGATAATAAGTATGAGGCACTTTAGACCTCAAGCTCAACACAGAAGCGTTGCGTTCGTCTGCATTATCCAGTCAATTAATGAATTTTGATTCTACATGCTTCTCAATCAGATTTGAAGTCATGCCTTTCAACCAGCTCGTATACTTTATCTTTTCCCCAGTTAAAAATCTATAGGGTCCAGTTCAGAGTATCCTTTGGGTACAATACACATAATATACGATCACAATTTGGAAACAAAAAAGGTTGAAGATTGAAGAGTGGATTCAGGGATAAATATAACTTTGTTCGCGCGAGAGACCTTGTATCAAGTTGATAAATAAATAAATCTAAATAGACTGGAATAAATATATGTTTAGGATACATGGGGCAAAATGGTTGATTGGCTAGTTGGCTTAAGTGTGCTAGTTTATTCTGTTGTCATATTATTGTCATTTAACAAGTAACTTATTGATCGGATATTTGATTTCATTTTTTGTGATGCGATCGACGAAGGCGACAATGTGGGTGATAATGGTCATCACATTGGTTTTATGTAACGTTATTAGGGACAGCTAACAAAACGGAATGATCAGTTTCAAACACACCAAAGCAAACCACCACCAACAAAGTTTTGATTATGATGGTGATGACGATTACAGTGGAAGTAATCAAATAAAAAGGAGCACAAAAGAGAGAAAGAAATGAACTGACGACCTGACGTTTATTGTTGATATCTGATTAACTTAATGAGCTTGAAGTGGAAGAATGGTCAATTTAAAAAGATCAATGGCCATGTTGACTTTTGACCTGATTGAGTACATGATATGATTATGATTAGAGCCTGATGTACTCACCTACGGCATGGCATTCAGGATATTTGATGTCGAATGTTTAAAAATAAGCAACGCTAAGTCAATTGATTATATAAAAGGAAATAATCAGCAATGTAACAGAAGCACAGTTGTTTGATTTGATGGCAAAAGTAACTTTCTTAACGATACACACATTCCGACCAATTCTGATTTGATAACGGCAGTTATTTCTGTATGATTAGGACGGCAGTGCTTGTCAATTTTCTAGTTGAGCTTACTTTATAATGTGTGTGGTCAGACGAATGTTTTTTTTTCGTTATCAATTTATTACTGTTCGTCAATGTATTTTTGTTTTCTTAGAGAAAGGCGCAAAAAATGCCGATTTTCTCAAAGGAAATCAAGTAGAATGTTTAATGAAAATTTTGAATGCTAATGTTCTACTGCAAAAAAGTTGGCAATGTAAATCTAAAAAGAAAATTGACTTTTTGTTGTTGTATGAATGTTTTACAGGCGAAAGTCCGTAAACAATTTCTAAAACAAATATTAAAAGTGCAGACTACGTTTTAACTAGTTGCGTTTTGATAAAATTAGCGCTGACATCACTAAATAACACTGTACATTATTCATTCAATCGACAGTGTTGTTCCGCATCCTATGAACAAACCAAGCAGTAAACTACGACGAAAATTGACGAAATCAAAAATTATCAGCAAACTTCAGTTGGACTATTCTACAGGCCTCAATAATCATATTACTGTATTCCTACACACACGCTCGCACTACTTAATGTCCCTGACAGTGTGACAAGAGTAAACTGAAGTGTTTTAAAAAGCGATGCGGTAGGTTATCTGCTGAACAAGAGTAGCATCAGAACAATAAAAGCATGTATTTTACATTAAGATCTATCCTGTTCAAACAAATTATGCATGTTCTCTTTTTCCCACGGACGAGAATGGCGATGATAATGATGATATGATAATGTTGTGATGTGGCTGGTGAGTGATAATTCATTAAAACCGCAACAAAGTTTAATACACGCAGAATGACAAAAGATATATTCTGATCTTTAAAAGCATTGTTTTACTGGAGCGCATTTTTGCTATCCTCGAGAGAATGTACTATTAGTCTTGAGTATTTTAAGCACATGCTCACGTTTTTATGAATTGTTAAATGAATTTATAACACCGATTTTATGGAAGCAAAATAT
>JAQFZH010003714.1:0-13325 GCA_034695485.1 Entomobrya nivalis | reverse complement strand
ATTTATTTATTTATTTTATCACTAATAAAAATAGTTGTACAAATTTGCTACGCATTCCTTAAGATTCATTTACAAATATTTCATACCATTACACATGTCCAAAATTTAGCATAGACAACAGCATGTTTAAAAATTACTTGATAGATTTTTTCATGATTTCATGATAATTGAAATTAATTTGAATCGCTTTCAATAAGTTTGCTAATATGAGTTATTGGTGTATTTTTATTTTTTAGTATAGATAGATACAGCACTACATTTGTATTTATTTCATCTACGAACTACTGTACTAACAACATATCAACAATACGTTGTAAACAAAATAACTGAAAGATTGTAGGTGTGGCTTTTTCAATAAAATTGGAAAACCCGAATTGAATCTTGACTGGTTGACAAGAAACCAAAAACGTTTTATTCAGCCTGCGCTCCAAGCTGAGAATCTGAAGCTGAAAAATATCAGCACAACTTCCTTTTAGACAATGAATGAAAGGTTCATAAGTACAGTTTTCCAAGAAATCATTCAATCATTGGGTACTGACGTGGCAGAATTGCTGAATACAATTCAAATGTAATATCAACGTTTGCCAGCAATTGCAACATACGAACTGTTAGTTTGAGTAAATATTTTTCTAAAAACTTCCAATGAAAATTTTGACTACAGTTTTGACTTTCTTGTAATTTGTGCACTACATTATTTAGTTTCAGCTTTGAAGCTTTTACATGAGATGAACCACTTAGATATAAAGTTCTTTGTTTACGGTGAATATTCCGGAACTGATTATATTTGTGAGGTATTTGAAATTATGACTACAACTAATTTCCTAAAAGTATCATAAACTACCTAATATTGAATATGTATACAGAAGAGAAATAGTTTTTGATTTATTATATCTGAATGTTCAGAAGCTAATTAAATTTTGTTGGGATATCCACGTGCCCTAAATATAAAATGTCATAACTTTACTACTGCTCAAACATGCGTATCTACGATTTTAGGGTACTTTTTCCTAATATCACTTCAGCTGGCAGGAAGTTAATATTTTATTAATCCTGTTAGAACAACCATTGATATCAGAGACCTTATGCAAATTTCCTCTTCCGTAATCAAGTTGTTCCATGAATTTTGGTTCCTTATTCAAAAGGCTTTCTTAATTCCACATGGTAGATTTTAAATGCTTAATTCAATTATCCTATTTTTTAGAGCAGAGTTTTACTATACCGAAAAACATTCAGTTCCCAAAGTAATACACAAAGTTCTCTAACCATTCTACACATTAATTGGATCTGCATTGAAGTTGTCATTACAAATGCCTACCGTGATTCAAATATTGATCAGTTGATTACAAGGCATCCAAATAAGAGAATTGAAACGTTTGATAAGCTTTACAAACTATGCGAAATATGAGGAACAAGGTTAACAATTTTGATTTATAAATGGGGACAATAAATGACCTTTGTGTAAGGCTGTGATCAAGCCATTATCCTCATGATCACATTTTACAGAACCCTGTAAGTGGGGCCCGGACTTAAATGATGCAAAATGTAATTCGATATGTACACAAACCTCCTAAGGAGCTCCTGAAATTACATTTTAAGCCGATCAGTGTTGCTTTAATTCACGACGTACACGTCATTGTTTACCAGGAAGATACACAACGTATTAACTATATAGTATATACTGTGCTAACAGCTCAAACACGTTAAGCTTTCAGGCCATAACCGTATTCATATAGAGTACGTAAACATTGAAAATTAAGAAGACACTTCCTGTTTTGATGCTAATGAAGGAAGGACCTTACTAACCAGAACTAAACCCAATTGCTAAACTATTCCCATTAAAATTATTTACGGAAGTGACCCAGCACTTCCTCTTGTAAAATAATCGGGTTCATTTCAGAATACGAATATGTTATTAATCATTAAGATTTATCGTGAACATTATCTCGTTGTTTTGTCACTGTTTACCAAATGTTTTATTTTTATTGTATTAAATTCAAAGTCACTGCCGATTCTCAAACCCATCGATATTCTTCAAAAAATTCATTTTTTTGTGTTCTATGCTCTAAACTAATCAAAAACATG
Organism: Entomobrya nivalis; assembly: GCA_034695485.1. NCBI lineage: Eukaryota > Metazoa > Arthropoda > Collembola > Entomobryomorpha > Entomobryidae > Entomobrya > Entomobrya nivalis. Next base: position 11,243 of record JAQFZH010003714.1, on the reverse strand, counting down.
TATTAAAATTCCATTCGAAAAACATATCAGAGAGCAATTTTAGCATAGAACAGAGTATTAAGTTCAAAACCGGAAAATTCAAGCAAATGAAGAGCTTTCACTTTCACAGGATCTCTTTGTCTTGCTTATTACTAGCTATGTTGTTTTGCTGTAGAGGGTTTTGTCATTTACTTACAGACACAATAGACCTGTCGGAGACTTTGATGTACTTAAGAAAATGCACAATCTCAATAATAACAACAGCAATAGACTTTGCTACAAAATTTAGTGTGGGTTATGAAATTGAACCTACGCCGAGTCTAGTTACCCTACGCTTTATGATACATTACCACCGCATAAATCACGGGGATCCTCCAAAACCCGACAGCAATATTGGAAGAGAAATGAGCTGTGACGATAAAGACAAATTTGACTTAGTTCCTAATCCTTTGATTAGTAGCTACACAAAAATCATTAAACCAAACAATGCATCCTATCACTTGAAAAAGTCGGAATGCATGGTAATCATGTATGTAAGTCCGACTAATTGCAAAAGGCGCTGGGACTATGATCATCCCATGCTAAAATATATTGAACCACTCATGCATCGGGATATGCTTCGGATTTTAAGAGGTATACAATTTCCGAATGAACTGAATAAGTTCCAGTCTCACACAATTAAACCACCCGATTATGTTGTGTTCGTCCAACAAGATGGAATGGATCTGCCTGCAAGAAGTATGTATTTACTGGACTTTGTCAGACAGTCGTCGGGATACTTGCAAAACGAGTACCAAGCCATGAAAATGGTTTTTTCAACAAAACGTACTAACTGGAAATCAAACATATTCAAAGTTGAAAACGTGGTTAGAATTATTGATTGGGAAGTTGAAGAGTTTGCTCGTTACGTGCATATCACATGCACACGCCGTTTAAAAAGAAGTTGTTATATGAAGTCAAGAGATAAATTTCGTTGCAATCCAAAAGCTCCAGGTTGCATTTTTAAATATGTCGTTTTCCAAAATATTTCCGAAGAAAGAACGAATACAGAAAAACAATTAAACGCGACTTTCTCTAGCTTAAGGAAATGGAATATAAGAGGAAAGGGTTTATCTCAAATTCCACTGAATCAAAAATCTTTGTATTTGTCAAATTGGAAAGTAAATGATTCTGTTGACAGTATACTTTTAATGACTCTGTTTCCGAACTTAACGCTGCAGGATGGTGATGTATACAAGTATACGAAACCTATAATATTTCGCCCAACTATGCATTTATATTCCTCTTCAGATGTGTATAATGGATTTAGACAAAATATAAAAGGGATCCATTATGTGACTTGCGCGTCTGTTCTAGGTAACCAATGGATTATCTCCTTTCAGGGATTCTTTTCAATTTTTGACATTACGTCATGGCTAATAATTTTGACTTTGGGTATATTTACAGGTTTTATGATATCATTGTCTGGTATGCAACAAATGCATTCGTTTATCGATAGAATCTGGTATGGTATGTTTAGTCTTATTTTACTATTAGAACAAGGATTCAAAGTACCAAAATGTGTGCGATTGCCACATTGTCTAATTAAGTCAAATTACTTTTTGCCGATTTATTCGTGCTGGATATTAGTAGGGATCGTGCTTAGTAATGCTTATCGTGGATCAAATATTGATAATCTAATATCCGGTATCCCAGAAAAACGTTTTAAAACCATTGATGAAGTTATGTCAGAAAATTTAACAGTTTACACCAAATACGACACCCATAACTTATTTGATCATACACCACAGTCGTTGTATCTTGGTGAGCATAGTACATCAGTTGAGCATATAGAAATATTCAACAACAATCGGCTTTTAAAAATGCTCATGGACAATTTATATATTTCTTTTATTTCAAAATCTGAACTTAGTAAGATGGATCCAAACGGCAAATACAACAAAATTTCCCATTACTTTGACAAGTTTTTAATTTTTCCTAAATGGAAAAAGGATATTTTGGATTCACTGCATCCAAATTTCTTTGTTAATAAATTAGTTAGTTGTAACAAAGAAATATATTTAGATCAATATGATTCAATTTATTCAATGTATTTTAAAGTAAGACAAAGATTAGTACATGACAAAAGTATAGAAAATGCAAAATACAAATTAAAATATTTGAGCATAAGTAAGGAATCTTTACTTCCTGCTTACAAAACTAGAGTATTTTATAATATTCCTGAAAATTTACGTAAAAGTTTCAAAAGACGGTGGCTCACTTTGTCGGAGTCGGGATTGGAGATTGTATGGATGAATTGGGTAGAGTTCTGGAACAAGTGGAATGGTACTTTAGAGACTGCCAGGGAGCAGACTGTAATAAGGGGTCTCAGTTTGTTTAATAGCAATGTAAAAGTGGTGTTTCTGGTTTTTGTTTTGATTGTGCTGGTACCCTTATTTGTGCTTTTGATTGAGGTTATTGGATGGAAAGTTTTGGAAACGTTCTGCAAGACAATGAGATATGTTATATTAATCATTTATAAGACTAAAATGCATGTTAATCGAATACAACAAATGAGGTGTTACAAAAAATAAGTGTTATTCAAATTTTTATCAAACAAATTTAAGAATTTACTATTGGATTTTATAGTTTAGCATGTAGTACACAAAGCTTTCTGGCTAACTTGTTTTAATGAAAATGGGTCCATGAAAACATGACTAGAATTTATGATACTTGCGTAAATAATTTTTTGAACGAATGAATAAATATGAAATCGATTAAAATAAACACCCACAAAGTTTTGAAGTAATCGTATGGCTATGTTGTTGTTTTTTTGCTTAAATATAGTTTTCGTTCATTTAGTAAACGATGTTATAAGGACTTGATTAAATAATTAAGATCTTAAGCTATGACGCATTTGCTTGCGTTTCCTAAACTATCAAATAACCATTTGAAGGCTTGAGTATTATACTACGTCAGGTTTTTTAAACGATAGATTATTTTATATTGATAGGGTATTTTTGTTTGTCCATCGCAATTAAGTACTAACTATTTCGCCGTTTATCCAGCCACCTCCGTGCATGCGTTTTGTATATGTACATATTTTTTGAAAATCTATTTGGCTACAATAACCCGACATATTATAAAACATGAGCCGTCATTTATTCTGCTTGAATTTATACGAAATTGTCTTAGCATATATATTTTGGGCCGTGTTTTAATTGGTTGTGACACGTATGGTATTTGTTCTCAACAAACGTAAGTATGGCTGATTTTTTGTAATGCTATGCCTCTATGGAATTCTAGTGTCTTTCTTCAATGGTCGTTGTAATTTAAATATTTTTGTTAATTTTGTTAATTATTTAATTGTGATTTGAATCAAAGAAATTACCTACTACCAAGTTGCAAACAAATTGTTGAATGACAATTTTTTTACATTGGATTGTATTTGATTCCGAATTAATTAAATAGCTCTAAATATAAATATTCCTTATTTAATTTGTTGATTTTTCTTCTTCAAATATCTGTTAGTTCCAGCAGAGCAATCACACACGTTGTACAACCACTTATCACCTAACACATATTCAGGTCATTAAGTAGATAATATGGAATTTTTGCAATATATTTGTTGTGGAATAGAATGTGTTTACCGTTAGTAGCAAAGTGCGATTAAAATCAATAACTCCGCAAAGTACATACGTCGATGGTTTGAGAGTTAGGGCGTTAAGGAATATATCTTTCTGAAATCCACACGAAATGGCATGCATCAGAATATAATAAATGATTTTGAAATATAATTGTATACCTCTAGCTGTTCGGTTAGCGAATGTGCAATAAATGAGTCCACGACAATTTGGACAATTTCCTTTTCTTCCTTTGCAACCTTTGCGTTGATTCCAAGTATTACTAGTAACGCAAGTCCAACTGCCCAGCTGAATGCACATGTTCCCAGTGCAATTACGGGTGAGATTTCCCCTTTAATAACCAAAAATAAAACGAACCAATTTGTCACATTGGAGCTGAAATAAAATCCTGTTAGCGCCAGTAGAGCTGGTCCGCAAATTTTTCCAACGAATTGATATTGCTTTCGAACAAAAGTAACCAACTTGAAAACTTGTTCACATAATTTTCCATTTTCGGGTAGATTTATCATTAATGCAGTTCTAATTTGTCGAAAAGTGTGAACTACAACAATGGTTAAAATACAGACCATAAAAAGTTGCATTACAATCATAAAGGTTATCAAAGGACCAATGGTTGATAACATAGGTGAAACGTAATTATCTACCAAATTACAAGTGGGATTTCGCGAAAAACAATTTGATGCCTCGTAATTAAATGTAATTATATTTACAACAGACCATGTCGCACAAATTTTCAGCAACCGCGTTACATTTTGTTGGAGAGGCGAAAAATTTGGAAAAAAACCTTGATCAATTGACGCAGAGAAAACGTTTATGAAATTGCATAGATACACAATCCATCGATTTAGAAAGATTGTTAGATTTGATACTACCATGAACGTGGATAGAATTACCAAACAGCCGGCAACGTAGAATTGGATAACATATGCGCCAAGTATTGCATCTATTTGTGAGGAATGATGTCGGCTTGTTTGGTTATGAAAAGATGTTAATTTGCTGTAATGAGTAATTTTCGAGTTTCCATTTAAAAGATGGTAAGATGCAAATGCAATTACGGAAACGTAAACAGTTTGTAAGATTAGGGAATATAGAGAATGTAAAGAATAAGGTAAAAAATAAAATGTTTTGAAAGACAATCCTTTTTGATTTGTTGTTACAATTTGAAATGGATAAGCACCCACAAGACGAAGGATCCGTAGGTTCGTGGAGAAAATGTTGAATAAGATTAACGCTTGATTTGAAATTTCTTTTATTTCTGCTATGTGGTATGAGCTGGATATGGAACTTTGAAGTTCAAAATTGTTTTCCTTTACGGTAACCATATTTTCGGGTAAAATTTAACATTTCGTGTTTTTGAAACAGTTCTGACAAAAGTTTAATTAGGTACTGATAGAGAAATATTCGAATTGACGACATTATATAATTGTGAGGTTTTCGTTCAAACAATTTACCTTAAATAAACACATTAGATTATTAATATTGACATCTAAAATATTTGAATTTCCTATGTATGTATGTATTGCTAGATAATTAATCACGAATAATGATTTTACAATGTATCCATAGTATCTACGACTTATTTAGCTAATTAATTTGACAAACGAATATTAGACTATGGCTGTACTGCACCCAGGTAAATATATATTGTTGTATGTATTGTTTCAGTAAATGACGATGTATGACATGCTTCTTGTTTGTAGCCCGTACTTACTGTGTGTTTATGTCCTAGCGTTTGATTTCTATTGTTATTTAGGCCTTAGTTTGGTTTTTTCGCTGCGTTTCGGTGGCCACACACTGGGTCACACAAGCATTTACAAGAAAAAACCGCGCTCAGGCCTCTCTATGTTATCTGAGTAGGGACTGTACGTAGATACCATTTAAACCGTCACGTTAAAGCATCCATATAAAAGCCAATATCATAAGTCATAACAAGTATACGTATTTTAAGTCGAACACCTTTAACCAAATACTTATAAGAATTATGAGTCGTTGGACTTAAGCAACACAAATAATTTTTTAAAGCCAAAACTTGTTTGAGACCAGAAAACGTGAAGTAATTTTGGCCGCTAAATCAAATATAAAACAATTTTGCGGAAGCGTTGCAAGACCAAGTATGCGGAAGACCATTTGATTTAAACTTTTAGGTAAGTTCGGTTAAAAAGATGGGGGAATAGTAGTATGACAAAAATACTTCCTGTGCAGTTCTTAGATACTTCCGCTTTGTCACTCGTCGTCGCGAATTATTAAACAATGATTGTATTGTCATTAATGGCTGGTATTTTCTTCCTTTTCCTTGTTCCTAGACTATTACTTTATTTTATGTTTTGTCAAGACTTGATTTAAATGCATTTATATTTTATGTTAACCTTGATGTGTACAAGGTACTTTTTTGATCAACTTACGTCCTCGTTCTATTTTACGATCTTAACACGTTCATATATTACACAAAGCGTCCAGTTTCTAACAAGCACCAAACTTTGAATAATAAAGGTCAAAGCTTCCTTCTTATCCTACATTAACTTTACCACGAATCGTTCCTATAAATCTCATGCAGCAACTTTATAGTTTCAAAAATATCAATACTATAGAAAAACAAATGTATATATTTCTTTGATAAACGTAAAACCTGATTAACTTTTAGTAAACCAATTACTTTTTATCTGAGCCGGTTGTGTAAAGATATTTGTAAACATGGAAATATTTTATTTCGATTTTATTCTGATTTTTCAATTAATACTTTGCTTGGTAGAAAACCACCTACTACCTGATACCTACGACATCTCGGAACCGTTGTCTAATTTTGATCATTGTTTAGCAATCACTGTCCATCACATAAAAAGTTCCGTACCAAGCCATGATAAAGCTTTTCAAGTTAACCCCATTGAGAATCTTGCCGTTATGCAATTCGTAGCTGAATATAAGGTGGGAAATACAAAATACGCTGCCATATCAGAAATGCAATGTGACAAGAATGGAAGATTTGAAGTAAAAGATCAGCTTGCTAAATTCGACCCTAATGATCAAGATCGACACAATAACGTTTCAAACAATTATCGCAAAGCAGGCTGCACAATGCTAATTTATATAAGTCCACCTCAGTGCCAGCAACGCTGGGATTTCGATTCATATACAATGTACACTAGTTTAGATATATTGCAAAAGGAACTTAGATGGATTATAAAGGGAGCCCGCAATCCTTATGATCATAGAGTTTTCGAAACAATTTCCTCCAACTCTCCTCAATACATGATTTTTGTTCAGCGTGCAGAAATGTATCTACCTGCAAAAAGCTTGCTTAGACTAGATTTTGGGTGTCGGGTCAAAATCTCCGAAACAAAAACGCCCGATACCGTAATCTCCGAACCAAAATCACCTAAACCAAAACGACAAATGCGTCAAAACACCAAATGATTCAAAACGTGAAATAAGTAACAAGGTTAACGGCATTTATTAATCAACAGGTTAGTTAATCGGATTCTTAGCTAAATTTATTTGTATTATCAGCATTATACACCAGTGAACGTTCCATGAAATTATATTCATAAAATCAAGAAATAAAATACAGTCAAGATACAGCCAAATATAAACTCTATAACCCAACGAAATGTACGAATTGTAAATCACAGATATGAAAATATAAAGTCTTGAAAATTGCATATGATATAAAGCTAAGTTTGAATATTTCATTTGCAAAATCTCGGGCAAAAATACACAATATCCTATCAGCAGGAATTTTTAAAAACTAAGCCATCGTAAATTGATTAGGACAATGAAATTGGAACGGTGGTCTTAGTATTTTGTGTGTCCCCCTTTTGCTGCCAATACAGCTTCAACAATTTACTCCAACTCTCCTCAGTACATGGTTGTTGTCCAGCGTAAAGAAATGGATCTACCTGCAAAAAGCTTGCTAAGACTAGATTTTGATACACAACCATACGGATATTTGAAAAACGAATACCAGGCATACAAAATGGTATTCGGGATGAAAAGTATTGAGTCAAACTCAAACATCTTTAGAGTGGAGCAGATACATAACTTATTAAATTTAGAAATGGAAGTTTATATCAACTAATTACTTGGTATCTGTAACGAAGAACTGAATTACAACAAACTGTATTATAAGGCGCTAAGAAATAGGTTTGCATGCAAATTAAACCATTCAGAGTGTATTTGTTCCTACAAAAGCTTTACAAATATACTTGATGTAATAGACTACCACGCCAAAACTATATTACCAGTTTCGGATAAAAGTGTTACATGGCGGCTAATTAGGATTAAATTTTGCGACATTTGCATGATTACAAAATCAAGATATATGATGGACTTGGTCAGAAAATACCCTGTGGAAATTTTACTTTTGAAAACCTTGATTTCGAATGTTACTTTTTATGATGGTAATACACGCAGCCGTTACACAAATATTGATCAGTTGATTTCAAACATTCCCGAAAAGAGAATAAACACATATAATCAACTTGAACAGCATAACTTTTCAGTTTACGCCAAATACGAGGCTAAAGGCATAGTTGTAAAGGCTACAGTTAACGGCAAAAGAATAGACAATGAATATGGTGTTACTGTTAGTTTCTATGATTTAAAAATATTGAAAACCGAAAACGTTCTTGGCTATTTTGTCGAGGACTTCGTGTACCCCACCAACAATTCTCTAAAATATTTTACATACGCAGACTATCGGTACAGAAAAGCGGCTAAATTCTTGGCTAATCAATTTATAATACCAAACTCTCAAAACGATATAGCATACACTTTAGAACCAGACTATTTTTCAAACATTTTGTCGAATTGCGACAAAACAGCGTTTGTTGGAAAGTACGAAACAGTTTACGAAATCTACACAAGAATGAAGATATATTTTAAAAACAAAAAAGCAGTCAGAAGTACCACTTACAACTTAAACCACCTGACTATAAGCACAGAATCTTTACTCCTTTTTTATAAAACCAGAGTATTTTACTTTATTCCTATACATTTGCGACTTAACTTTAAGAAATCGTGGCTTAGCTTGTCGGAATCGGGTTTGGAAAATGTGATGTTCCCGTAGGCAGAATGGAAATGGAACGATACTGCAATCAGCTCTGATAACCTGGCACAGGAAAGAAGGGTGAATTTGTTTGATAGCAACGTGAGAGTGGTTTTTATTCTATTTTGTATGAGTTTGACTTTACCATTTGTGGCATTTTTGATTGAATGTTTGCGCTTCAAATTCTTTTTAAAATCGATGAATGCTATATTCAGGGTATGTAAACACGTATTTAATTTAAAAGTGCATGTTATAGGATTAAGACACGGTTTGGAAAGACTATTTGTGATGCTAAAATTCACTTGAGGTGTAGTTACCGGTTGGTTATGGGCTTATTAAAAGTATCTTCTCAATAAAACATCTTATTCTACAAATTTAAATGTAGTCTCTGCATTTTATATAGAATTAATATATTTTGAATTTTATTATATATATATTTTATAAACTTAACTAGCATCAGTCAAAACACAATTCATAAATTATGAAGTTACATTTTATTGCCAATAAAATGACCCGTAAAAACTTCCGGATGAATTATTTTCGTACACACTGCTTTTCACAGGGACCGATCAGAACTTAAACTGTTCTGTCTTTCCGTCTTCTCCACAGGACTCCCAAGTCCTTAGATGGCCACATTGTCGCTGTCAGAGTACTTTCCAATTTCTCATAAGTATTTTCTGTATAAACTTCGTAATTATGCAAAATATAACTAGCTAGCAGCTTCATCTGAATCATAGCCAGCTTAATTCCGATACAATTACGAGTTCCATGTGAAAACGGTAGATAGGAGTATGCACTTCTGCTTGCCACATTTTCAGGAAGAAATCTGTCAGGATCAAATTTTTCTGGTTCAGGGTATATACTCGGGTCTCTTTGAATAAGTCGAGGGGAAATATAAACAAGAGATTTTTCTGGAAGTTCGAGGTCATCTTCTACTTAAATCAAACAATTTGTATTAGATATAGCCTCCATGTAAAATAAACTGTCGTTATATTTTAGTACCTAATTTCAACGGCACTCCCAACTCACGAACAATAATAGGAATTGGAGGATAAAGTCTCATATTTTCTTTAAGGCACATTTCCAAATACTTCATATCATTAATACCGTCCATTGTAAGAACTTCGTCGCCATCGAAAACAGCATGTTTCAAAATAACTTGATCAATTTCTTCGCGGCATCTGTTCTATTTTTTCCACATAAAGGCATTTCAAAATCAGTAAAACAGTATAAGGCAGTTGGCCTAGTTTATGATGAAACATGATTTACTTGAATTTCCGGTTTGCAAGCCATGTTAAACAGAAAATAATCTAAAGTTATGGCAACCGTGTCATAACCTGCTGAGAAATTGTTAGATATTTCCGAAAATATTTCCTCACTTGATAAGCCCGCTGCTACCATATAGTCAACGAAACTCTTGACTTGTTTTTCTTCTTGGAGCATTTCTTCACCAATATCAATTGCCTTTATCAGAAATAAATGAAGTAAAGTTATTCATCAATCAAAAAGAATACACATTATAGACTAAATTATAAGTCAAGACAAACACGTAAAGTACACATTTGAAGTATGCTTAATGCTAAAGAATAAATTGATAATTGAACTAGAATAACAAACCTTTTGAAAAAGAGAAGTTAAATGATTAAATATTCTATCAAATTCTATCTTTTTTGGATGCCAATTCCACAGGATTTCATTTAAAAGCCAGGGATTGTACAGTCGGTATGAAATGATATCTTGCAATCTGTAATCAAACAAATACAAATCCAATTAGAGTAACTGAAGAATATCAATGCTATTATTTACATCTTAGCATATGCATATGCGTATCTACCTGAAAAATTCCTGATGCAATTCCATCGACTCTTTTTTGCTCAACGTATTTACCCCAACCAGAATTTCTGTTTTAAGGACACCAATTTTAGAAACGTGTAAAAGTTTTTGACTTGGGAATTCCCAGATAATTCGCCGATATTTATTTTGCATTCTGTAAACTTGCCTGTTGTACTACGAAAGTGATACTCATGCAACATTGCATGCAGACTCTTTTGCTCGTCTTTTCCTGTCTGCTTGGAAACGTCATCAAGTTCTTGGACGAAATTGCTTGCATGTTTATTCAGCACGGAAAGATAAGAATTTAGTGATTCAAGGGAAAAGGCTTTAGCCAAAACTGTTCGGTGATGTTTCCACACTGGAACTGTTGGCAGTTTCAATATAGAATAGACAAACTTATAAGACTGTTATAAGTGTTGTTACGTAATACATTGTGGAATCTTTTTAAAACTCAACTGTTTGACGTAGAAATTAAACCATTCTTTAGAAATCCAGGGAATATGACTTTATAAAAATGTGTGAATTTTAGTAAATGTCCAGATTCCTTCGATACCAATAATTTCTAATTAGTAAGAAAAAACTTGTTAAACTGTGCCATACGTACATATTTAAATAAATACAGAATATCTTGGTTTACTTGAACCCAAGCGGGATTGCTCAAAAGTATCATTTCTCTTCCAAACAATTTAAATCGAAATGTCGTGCCAAATTTAGACACCCATTCAAAGACTAATGATCCCAGATCTAAAAATTATTATTTTATAAAA
>JAQFZH010003713.1:0-13325 GCA_034695485.1 Entomobrya nivalis | reverse complement strand
CTTGGTTTCGGTGGATCCACCGGACCACTGGGTTCTCCAGCCTTGGAGGAAGTTGCCAATGAAATTTTACCAAACGTAATCTTCTTAAATCCACCCCCAGCAACTCTTTCAAACCCAGCATCCTCACCACCTCCGGGTCGCTTCACATTCATTTTTATGCTCTGACTTTTCTGGTTCACTATTTAACTATGCTTTTCAAGACAAAAAAAACCAAAGAATAAAAATACTACTTCAAAACACTATATTTGGCCATCATTTTATTTAAAATCTTTATCAAAACTTCACTACAGTCGTTTTTACTTCTTACAGTTACACAACTCACAATAACTCCTTTCCAAACTAATCTAAACAAAAATTCATTAAATCAAAATGTTGTCAACTTACATAAATCTTACATTTATACATTCACATCACCATCTCCGACACCCCAGCTTGTTTGTGTTTACAAAGACGACTCCTTCAAATCTCGCTCGCCCATACATCAGATGTGGTGTAAGGGTTGCACAAAGGAGTGCATGCAAACACATACAACTCTACAAAACACAACATGATAACTAACTTAAATCTATCTACCAACGACCTAAGGCAAAGGTAACATTAAAACGCATAACAATTGATTCTTTCGCATAAAATTTACACGCACATTTATATATAAGTTTAAGTTCAACTTACTTCACTAATTATTATTATTACTACAAAAATTTAAAGCTAAGTTTAACATTTTTTTTTTAAATGAAAGCTAAAAGCAAAATCGATAAATATAAACTGAGCTTTCACGTGTTCAAATAAGCAAACAAAGGAGACTTTCCTAAAACTATTAATAAAATTGATTTTCATAATTTGTGGTAACATTTCAACTTTGAATCATAATAACAAACCCTGTCTGGAATTTTTTAGACAATAGGTTCCGTTTCTTCGTTTACTAGACGTGTAGTCTTGAACGCGCAAGGGCGCACCTCAAACTTCTTTACCTCCTCCTGCAACTCGGGATTTGAGGAGCACCACTCCTCAATTTTTTTGTACAGGGTATATCGTAAATTATCACAACCTCTCTCAGGGAATACGTCCTGGAAATCCTTCCGGTATATTGCCAAATAGTCGCCGTTGGTTTTTTTCAGCTCGTTAAACCACAACATCACATACGTTATCACGAACAAGCCACAGTCGTTTTGGTTTTTTTGGCCAGGAGTCTTCATTGACCAATGGGAAACCTGATTTTGGAAATGATCTTCAATACCTCCATTCAAATCGATAGCACGTCCAGTATGTTTCCAAAACAGCTTTAAAAATAAAACCATAAGTATCCATTGATTACTTTTGTTTTCTTTAAATGAAGTAAACTGAGCACAACATAAATTTGACAATAAAAACTAACTTTTTGTAACAAAAACAGTCCATTTGTGACACGATGGGCTGTGTCTCGGTGGAACGATTCTAACTCTTCCTCCTTATTCGGAAATCGAGGTCGGTAAAGTAGGCTGTCGAAGATGAGTATTTTTGGGCGGTGATTCCCTAAAAAAAATACAAGAATAAATATATATAAACTTTGTAGGTCGGCAAAAAGGACGATAGCTAACTCCCTTTCAACATTAAGTTAGTTAATAAAGATAAGTATGAATATTATCAGAATTATCCTACCCGTGAGCCAATTATGATACAACGGCTTAGTGAAAGGTCGCATTTTTTCGCCTCCTCCAGCCTTTCTCTCCATGTCCAACACGGTAGCCTCGTCAGGAAAGGGTTGGCAAACAATCACCATGAACCAATGTGATCTGCACAAAACAAAAAAAAATACATCAGTTCGCCTTACTATCGTTCCCTTTCCATCAAAACTTTTAAACTTTTTATGACAAAAAATTACTTACTCTCTTACGGCTGGAATTACCATATATTTCAAAGTCAGTAGATTTGGTACTCGTTTTCGCAATTTTTGAAAATATCTTTCCGATGCTTTCTGTTGGTGAATTTTATCTAACAGGAAGAAGGAGATAAAGCCATGAACGCCGACACAAAATGAGTCCGGCGCACCGTGATGCCGCTTCATAGCTAGAGCCATTCCATAATCGAGGATTTCATCGTTGATATCAGTGTTGTAAGCCAAACTCTGAACACTGCTTAGTGTCACCACGTTGTAGCCGCACTCAGTTTTTGCAACACTACAACAAAAAATTAATCATGTGAATTATGATTTCATAAAAGTCTAACTAATACTTAAAAATTAGATCTTAAAAAATACTAATTTACACAGTCCCATTCGTAATTTGAGCCTTCCTGACAGCAGATTCGCGTGCCGCTTTCCTCTCCATATTGATAGCCTTCCTCTTTTCCTGGAAATTAGAGAATTAACAAAGTCGTGAATCAAGTTATCAAATTGGTTAATATTTGTTTTCAAACAATTTACAGACGCTACAAATTCTATAAAACGCACCCGTCTTTGTGCCTTCTCAAACAATTTCCTTTCATGTTTCTTCCAGTATTTCTGTAAGGAAAGCGACTTTGATTTGTAAGTGCGTTGTTTCCATTCATGGTAAACTTTCCTTGGACGAATAGTCGGCACCTGTGGGATACTTGACCTTAGTGCCCAGTTGAGTTTGACAGCTTCAATCATCTTGGGATTCTTCGGCATCCATGATTTAAGAAAATCAGGAGATAAAATGAGCTCATCGTTGGGATCTGAAAAAAATAAAATGTTTTAATCACAAACTAAACAACAAACCTTACACCATCATTGTAAAGTAAAAATAAGATTTTTTAACATACCAACATGCGACGCAACAGCAAGACTGGTTCCATTCGAGACCGTGTAGGCAAGCCGAAATCGTAAGTTTTGTTCCATCTTTACCGGATCAGTCGTAATGGCGTCTTCGTCTCCCTCATAGCAAAAGAACTTCCTTTTCCCACGCTTAACCGAAGTAATTTTCGGTTTGGTGACATCATAGACCTCTACTTCCAAACATTGATGATCCTTCCCTCCCATTTTTACAAATTGTCGCCTACCCTCCGACCTCTGACCTGATCCGATCTGAACAACACCTTCAAAAAATTCAAATGATTAAAAATCAGAACACCCACAAATACACAACAGTTGTACTCCAGCACGTGCACTTACAATAATCAAACACAACTTGCAATCACAATTAATTAAAATTAACTTAACAAACAATTATGATATACTTACAAAATCTGCTTCACACCAACGATTTTTTTAAACTGTAGTAATTAACCACTTTCAAAAATAGCTACAAGCTAAACTTCCTTTAGTTAACTTTAAACTTCGATTTAATGTAGAAAAGTATTACGTAACTGTTCACAATTCTCCAAGTTCAACCCTTTCACTCGCACGTTCACCGACTAACGACGCTATCGACCAACCACTGAACCTCAAAATTGTAGCGAGCACGAGCAGCTATCTTTCATTTTTGCTGTTTATGTCGTCTATCTCGCTCGATTCATCTCCCTCTCTGTTCCTGTCGTCTTCAGTCTTCACGCTCGCCGCTTGCGCAATGCGCCCACCACCAAAACCTCCAAGTCAATTACACGATGCCTTTCTCGGGGACATGTGACTTTCACGGTACATCTATTTTTCAGCCTATGCCTTTGAAATGTTACAAGTTACAAGTTTTAACTTTTTTTACTATTTAATTTTGCATTCCAAAAAGAAGAGATTTAACTGTAAACCGACGATTTTAAATTTTAATGAGAAGAATTTATTTTTAGATTTGAGAATAATATTTAATTCGTTACTTTTCAAGTATTTTACATGACCATGTAAATTGATAGTTAGTTAAAAACTTTAAAAAAACGTTTCCTTTCTGCAAGATCTTTTATCTACCTAAATTGTAGATGTTATCGTTGTCGATGTCGATGATGGGAAAGAGCCAAGAGCCGCAAATGTACACGACGTGACGGAATTGATTTCAGGAAGAGTAAAAGGCTCTTTTGTTGTTTGTTGTATACATTTCATGTATAGTACTTCATGTGTAAGTTGTGTATGACGAAGCCCCAAACGACGACGATCTTAGAATGCGGCTTATTATTCTGGCGAGTTTTTTTTCTGATCTCGTGTGTAAATGTAAACATGTATTTTTGAATGAAAAGCAAGTAATTTGCATATTTTTTTTGTCTACTGACTAATGACACCATACTTTTTTGTACTTTTTAACAACTTTATTATTCAAATGATCAAGTTTTAAATAAAATTCATGCAAGCATACTATATATACTAAACTTACAACTTTTTAACATTACATGAATACACTAACCAATTTACATCTTCATTAAATTATCCATCTACTTCATTCCATTCAATTTACAGTGTTTTTTGTAACATTATTAAAAAGTATGATATTCCAGATAATTTTTATACTTATTTCTCAGCCTTTCTCATTTCCCCCCTTACCTAACCTTGAAAATTTCAAAAGAAGTCTAAATCGTCATCCTTCTGGTTATCATCTGAATCATCATGAGGAGTATCTTCTTTATCCTCATGATAATCAACCTTGTCGTCCTTCCCACCTTCCACCTTCTTCTTCTTGTCATCATCATCATCGGCAGCATCCACTCCTTCCATCCCTTCAGCCTCTCCCTTCTTCTCAGCTTCCTTCTTGGCAACATAATTGGAGTACCTTTGTCTCTCGATAAAGTGGTCCAAGTAGATGAAGTACATGCTTCCCTTCTCACAGTTCATTTCGTGGTTCTTCAACTTAGCCTTTGGACCATGATGCATTGAATCAAATCGGCAGATTACTATATCCGCATTTTTATCCTCCATCTTCTTCTCTGCCAGGTACTTAGCGCGACAGGTAAACAAATGGGTTGCAGATCGTGTACAACTGAAAATTACAAACAAAAAGGGTAAATTAGTTAAGAAAAAAATATCTAAGTTTAAATAGTTAATTAATAGAAAAAAAACATGCGTACATGTAAAAGTGCGCATTATCATAGGGACACATAAGCCATTTCTCTCCGGAAGCCAATTTTCCTGGAAAATTTTGGAAGGGTGGTGGCGCCCCCAGGAATTCGTCAGTTTTCTCATCATACTCGGATAACTCCTCCGCAGTAGATTCCTCCAAAGAATCGGATTTCTTGCCGGTATCACTCTTCTGTTCACTGTGCGAGGTGGCGGTAGTGAATGAAGTAGATTCAGTTGGAGTACTTGTCGTGCATGACAGGTAATCAGTGGTGGAAGAAGTAGCTGTGCTTGAACTTGCTAATGAATGGTACTCAGTAGCCTCACTGTTCGCCTCAGACTTATCAGATCCTGGATCACGGTGGCCAAACATGTTGATCTGGTTCCTTTACACACGCTCGTACACGCAAGCTTTCCGAACTTAGAATAAAATTTATTTATAAATCACGTAAATTACGTTTTATTTAAACCAAAATAGAAAGGGACAATTGATAAATTAATTATTTTTGAAGAAAATAATCGTTCGAAATTACTGATGAGCTAAAAAGCAGTGGAAAATCCCAGAGGAAAATATATTTTCAATTTGAAAATTTTCCTAGCAGCCCGAATTCCTTTTTACAAACACAATTGTGTTTTTCTCAATAAAAGCGATATTACAAAATTTCTTCAAGCAAGCTAAACCGGAAATAAGAAGTTATAATATCACATCTATCGGCTATCTATTATGTACGAAGTCGTATGCATGGAATGCATTTACGTTTTGTTCGTTGCTGCATATATCCATTTCATTCGCATTACAAAATATTTTTTAATGTGCCGCAAAATAAGTAGTCCTAGTTTAATTGCAAGTGCGTACTAGTTACTTAGCTTTATGAACAACTTTATTATAAAATGTTACATTGAAATTACAGTTTATGATTAAATATCCTTGCATGCTTTACATACAATTAATTAATTGTTTTATTACATTGTTTCAAACCAAACGGCCTTATTGTTTCAATTAATCTATTTCTCAGGAAATTGTGTTTTGACACTTTAAGTTAACTAACAAGTTCAAAGTCATGCTAAAGTTAAATGTTTAAAATCGTGGAAGAAACATCCAATTGTCTCTTCATTTCCTCCAACTGTTGATACTTTTGATCGGAAAGCATATACTGATGTTTGACAATTTTTCGGAAAAATACCAACCCAAAAAAACCGACTCCGATGAGAACAAAGCTTAAAATGACGGTGGCGCACCAACTTGCAGTTTCTGTTGAACAAAGAGAATGACATTCATTTCATGACTTTGTGTAGATTTTCATGCAGCAGAGATCTCTTGCATGAGAATTTCAACATGGGGCAGTCTCAGACAAGCAACAAAGTTGAGTCAGTATTCATTTAGTAATTTTTTTACCAGAAAAATAAGTAAACTTGATCCAACAAAGAATGATAACGTCCAAAGTGAATAAAAAGATTGAAAAAGTGTTGGCCAAGACCCAAGATAAGTCAATGTACCAGGTCATGAGGTCATGTGGGGATTCGTTCGCTTTGCAGTAATCACTTAACTCGGCGATGACTTGGATATGGGGAAGAATGCAAGTGGAGATCATTATAGCGAGCATAGTCGTGCAAACGAGAAGGGCTGTGGTGACAGTAAATGCGGTTAAGAGATAGGGATGTGCGTCGTCGTTGATTTGGAGTTCGACAGTGGCTACCTGAATAAAATTCATTTAAAGACTGAAGCTAATTAAAATTTAGTTTAAAAAAAAATAAGCTAAGCTAGATCGGTTTAAAGTACCACAGAAAATCCGGCCATCACTGCAGCCATTTCGGTGATAATTGATAACTTGGCTTTGCTCAAGTGTAGGCGTCGCCAGTCTAAAAGTTCTGGAGCGGATAAGGTATCCACTTTAGTCAGTTCTTCTGGTTTCACTTCAACTGGCTTAAATCACAGAATTAATGGATAATCAACAAAAAGGCTACAACTGAATAATTATTTGTTAAGGTTGGTTTATTTTATTGGAGTCACCTCCTCAATCCTTATAACTGGCAGGGGTGGTGGGTAGGATATTGAAGGTCTCGCGCTAACACTTGGAATACTCCATGACACTGATCGAGGACCTCTGACCGTTGTGGCGGGGCTTGGAGGCGGACTTTCCTCGTCCTTTGGGGATCCACAGGGTAATTCTAAGGATTCCAATCTAGACATGATTATGATTCAAAAAATATTGTTGGTGGACACGTTGCATTCTGAAGGTGCGGTCTGAAGATGGAAACTGACACTGAGAAGATACATTGGTAAAGTGATATTCATGTGTAATGGATAATATGCATAATTTTAACATAGATATTGTAGATGGAGGTCCCATAATTCCATTCCATTCCAGATTCGCATGGCTTTTAGTGTGTGTGTCTAAGTGCACCTGTCACGGTTATAATAATTAAAAAAAGATATTCATGCTCATAAATTCAGTGATGCACAAAATTAGAAAAAATCATGCATGAACCAACGGTTTAAATATAAAACTGTTCATTTTATGTTATATCAGAAATGCGTAGTAAGAAGCAAATTGTCTAATTTTAATGCCAAATAAGAATAAACATCGAATCGTGTTACATTAAGTGTATACCAGATAAAATAATCACTGCTACTGCCGATTGTGCTTCATGATTTAAACCGAACGGTGTTTCACACAAAGTGCATCCGTTTCCGCTTAATTTTCATATAACACCAGTTTTTCATATTTTTGTACAGCTGTAATTTTTTTAAAGGCCATAGAAGTTGTCAGCAGTTCTCTTTTTCCATTCAGTTGACTTTTGTTACACTTTGTCCCATTCTTCAAGGAAACGCTATTTGTATAGAGACGTAAAATGTTACGAAAAGCAAAATCAGCATTTTCTTTTATACTCATACTCTGCTCTGCTCCTTCCTTATAGTGAGGAACATAATGACGGAAATTTTATCACGGAAATAGACTGAGATCAATGAAGTGTAAAAAAGTCATTTAGATAATGAGCCAGTCAAGTCAGCAGCAGAGAATAGGACATAAAGTGTTCACAATGCAATATAGCCACATAACCATTGAAGCAAGCAGCAAGCATACAAGCACAAAAATTGCAGTCTATCCCATTCCAAATAACAACAATTTCCATTTTACTTTCCTTCCTTTTTTTGTGAGTCAAGAGAAAGCGGTGATGTGGAGTGCGTAGGAGGAGGGAGCAAAATGTACACGACACACGCCAAATGTAAATTCATAAAAACTTCTCTCCATCTGAACTCAACATAAGTACTAAACTTAATACACTAGGCTTTCCCCATTTCGTGCAACAATTGCCAATGACAGTAAAACACCACCACCCAAAAAAAAACTCGACAAACCATGCATAATGCACTTACTCACGAAGAAAGGAAATCAGGGAAAGTGAGAACGACTCTTTTTCACAAAATAAAAATAAAGCTTTCCAGCTCATAAGTACAAAATGCATGCCTACCCTATTCTGTTACGCACGCACCATATCACATCATATTACAAACTTGCAACGTTACATATACTTTCCCCATAATCAAGATCATGATACATTTCCTTCCTGAATAAAACCAAGCTCTAGTGAAAATCCTTGTTTCGTGCATTTATACACTTCAACAGCCGATAATAATGATAAAGTTTACAATTTCACTTATTTTCTAGGATGAATGCTTTGTTTGTTACATAGTCAACTCGTAAAAATAAATACACGTATAAAACGCGTAAAATGACGCATGCTACATGCTAAATGCTAAAAATATATAGACAACATCAATTCATATTATCTTGAAACATTCCAGACCGGCAACTCAACACTCAACTTTTCTAGTTTGTGTATTTGTTTTGGTAGAAAATATGAGTAAACACTGCATAATAAAACATGCATAGTTTCTCGTTGCAGTGAGAATGTAAGTACAGCACAGAAACACGATTTTACACCAAATGATGTGTAAACAGGCGCCATGTGTACTGCCATAGTGTACATAAAGCAGCAACAAAGTTTCTGTACATCTCTCCATATCGTACTTTATCGTAGTTTGTACTTTTGTTTGTCTTTGATAATTTTTTCATGTATTTTTGTAGAGACATGTACGCACTAAATGGATGTTGGCAAGCAAGCAAAAGAGAGAAAGAAACTTGTAAAAGGGAGAAAAAAAATGTGCTTTTACCCTTGAATGGATAAGCAACATAATTTTTTTCTGTACATTACGTATATGTTTTTTTGGAATCAAACATGTTATTTTTTGGAAGATAGGGAAAAGTTGGTTTGGTTATACAAGTTTGTCTGGAAAATGCATGAGTTGCATGATTTTGCAAGATGGGAACTTTCTCTGAGAAAATTTATTCTATTTTGTGGAATGCATATATGTGTATTTTTTGGAGTGGGGCACAGATGTACAGGAAATTGGTAACATGCACAACAAAGTACATACAGAAAGCAATCTGTATATTCTGAATAATATGAAGTAAATGATATGGGTGCATGAGTTTGGAGGGTTGAAGATTGGAAAAGCTTACTATTCTTTTTTTGTAGAGAAAGTGTATACATGATATGATAGCCTCCGCTATCCTCCCTCCAGCTTATCTATCTCTAACCGGAAATTCCATCATCATCTCAATTTTTACAGCAAAGTGAAGCGGAAGCGTTTTCTCTCTGGAAAAGAGAAAATTGAAGCGCAGCGTTTCTCATGAGTGAAATGGCATTGCATCCTTGTGTGTTGGGTTGTGAAGATGCATAGAAGAAGGAGAAAGGAATCATGAGAATATATAGAGAAATCATCAGTTTTGTTTGTAGCTATAAAGTTACGTTTTATAATAAGTTGAAGTACAATGTTAGTGGTACAAAGATAAAGATGTCTTGAATAGGTTTGGCTGGTTTGGTGCTTTATCTTTTTTCACCGTTTAAGAAAGCTTGCCAATACCAATAACGGTTCCAGAATATATAATTTTGAGTAATGTTTCAAAAATGGAGACATGGGGAAAGGAAGCTGAGACTTTGCCACGGACGCACACGCACATTTTCAATGTGATATTTCAAAATAGTCAATTTTGTTTATTAAGGAGCATTGTGTATTGAATGGAGAGGTTTGTGTGATTTCAGATTTTATACTGTTTTGTGCTCGGGTGAATTTTCTCTTGTTTGTAGTACGGATATATTTTTTAACGGATATATACGCAAATATATACAGTGAAGTACTATTGCATTTGAGCGTATTCATTCTCTCTACATCATTTTTACTTTCGGTCGTACTTTCTCCGTCTTTTCTAGATATTATAAGCTTGTATCCACCTTGCTCCACCACCATCAACACAGAACTACTATTTCAACATCAATTCCGACAAGATGTTGTCTCCAAAATCAATTTGAAGTGTTGTTTTAAAAGTTAACCTGAGAAAAAGGTTATATTTTGAGATGTGGACTTATAAAATAGTTAATATAAGCTGTTAAAGTGAACTAATTAAGTAATGGGGTGAATTGAAACTCATCATGCCACACCTTTAAATTTATTAGTTTTAAATTATGATTTGATACTAGTGTCTATAATAGTGACTTATAGTGTTGAATTGATATATTTTTAATTAAAATGAGAGCATTAACTTAAGTATATAATAGTGTTTTGACAAGTTTATCAGTGATGAGTTAAAGTTTAAAAAATTTAATCTGTGGTTGAAGTGCAGTTTAAGTCAAAAGTGATAGTTTTTCTAATGTGAATGGTGATATCATTGGTATATTAATCAACTATTTACCTTGTGTAAGTGAATTATCTATTTAAATTTATTTATTTATTATATATAAATTACATCTATCGAAAGTGTGAGTTTTTTAAACTTGTAACATCCAACTAAAAGTGTAAAACTATATACTACTCAAAGAGTGTCATTTATATTTAATTTTTGTTAAAGTTATTTAAAAGCTTACAGTGTAGTTATTGTTTTAAAACAGAATTACTTATTAAAATTAAGTACATTAAGTGATTAGAATTGATTTTATAGAACTTAGACCAAAAAATACGGTAGTTTGATATAATTGATATATTTAAGCGCCAACATAATTGTAGTCTTGAAGCCCACACACAGATATCTTAGTTAGATAATGGATCTTACAAACATGGCAAATGGTTAATACGTGAAACTGGGTTACCTGTTATCATTATTACTTATCAGTTCTTGATTAAAAATAGATTAAAAAAAGGCTTTATGAGTATTTAACCGTTCCACACCACTCTAAATATATTTTAAACACTTGTAATTATGCTTGGTACTCCTATTTATCTCAACTAAATTTTCCTGTAATATTTAGCTACTTTAAAGATGATTGTATGTTGTATACTAATTTGTAAATGCAATGCAATTTTTCAAAGTTCTAATGACCCGAGAAAAGTGTTGCGGTTTTTGAAATACAATTTACAACTTTTTGTAAATTATCTGCTTTTTTGGGGTTTTACACCACATTAATTTTTAAACATGTCCATTAAATTGCATTAGGGGACGTACTCGCTAATTTTTACTCAAACTTTAATATCAGCAAAAATTCTGAAAGTGTGTGGAATTTTTTATGAGCTAATACGTACTTAAATGCGTTAAGTTCGATATTTTTAACGAAAAAAATCTTGGCTTGACTAGAGAGTAGAGGTTTATTATGCAAAATGCAATTTGTTTGGTTTGCACTGAACTGAAACGTGCGATAATAATCCGTTGCGTTCCCGGTTAATTTATTTGCCTTCAGTTTGAGATCACGTACAACCAGCAAATAACGTTAATAATGGCATACATAACATTATAAAATGTGGCAGGGTGAATTAGTTAAAGAAAAAATGAAGAAGATAAAGTTGATCAAGACAGGAGCAGCACAAGACAAGCATACAATCACCAGTGATTTTTGCCGCTGTTGCTGATCTACAGTTTGCCAGTGCCAAATAAATTTTTCGGTTATAATGATTATTATGAGGCTCATCATCACTGAAAAGTCGTGTCTTTGATTATCCAGCCAAAAGGGATTTTTTTGATATCATCATGATCTCCAAATTCATATTCAAAATGCATTACAGATCGTTCTTCTTAAAAAAAAAAATGGGCAGTACGCAGTGTACTTCTCGCTCGCTCGTGATACACCTTCAGTATGAGCACGGAGCACAAAAAAGGGGTAATATTGTGATATATGGAATGATGGTATACTTAATGCACTGATGATGACTGTCTTTGATTAGAAAAGACCGTTTTCTGTCTTGTCCGTGACCATTGGAATTGGAGGAATGTTTTTTTTCATGATTGCTCAGTAGTCTCTGTTTTATGCAAGTAGTTGCATTGAATGGCTTACTGTTCAGTGACCAAAGTCAAGTCAAAAGCAAAACCTCCTTCCTCGTTATCATGAGATTAGTCGTGATGAGAGGCTGAATCACGAAGGAAAAAAAATTATTCTCATCCTTTTTATTCTTTTTTGGTGGCTGACTTGGTGGCCTTTTTATTATGACCGCAGCAACTTCAGTATCCCTTCTTGCTTCTGATAAGGTGGTTGGTGGTGGTGGTAAAGGAAGGTAAAAAAGAATATATTGACCACGCGAGCATGTATTTTTTTGCATTTGAATCAATATTGCCCATAGTGCTTGCCCTGTCGTCTTTTTTTCACGGGAATTCCTTTGCTTCCTCATCTTCATTCAAAGTGTTTCAAGACATGACCAATATAGCGACCGGTCTCATCTCATCATCATCATCTTTATATTTGCTTCTTCATGCATTATGCATAGCGTATGTAATGTGTATTCTTTGCAAGAGGCATGTTCCATTAATTACCAAAATGAAGGTGCTCTCATCTCTCTCAGCAGCAGCATCATCATCATCATAATCATCTCTCTTAAGAGATTTTTTTTTCTAATGAAATATGGTAGGCTCGTGTGGAATCATGTGGATGTGTGTGCCTGTAAGCTTTTCGCTGTGTTGTTGACAAGCTATTCGGACAAGTAAAAAAGGGAGCTTAAGACAAATATGAGTTTTGTTGTGCTCCCAGCATGATGTAATGTTAATGTAATTTCCTACCACGAACGACGATCATTTCCGTTAATATATATTTAGTTTTGAATACATACAAAATACATATAATTATCTGAGTACATATATATTAAATGTGAAGATGATCATGCATATTTTTGTAGTGCAATTTTTGCATTGTCTTGTCTCAAAAATTAGAGTGACGAGGACGAGGATGACTGATGAATGCTCCATTTTTAATTGTTTTTTCTTGCGGGTAAATCTTTTGTTTTAGAGAAAGATGGTCCAAACGGTCAATAATAAATAAACCCGCTGTAATAGCGATCATAACGACGGAGCTGAAACGATTCGATACATAATAATGATTAACATTGTTGTTGCCAATGAAAAATGCTTTCGAATGATATGTCACATGACATGTG